>PVKB01000513.1:0-79383 GCA_004027205.1 Ctenodactylus gundi | reverse complement strand
TCCATCAAAATAAAGGATCCTATTGAAAAATGGGCAAATGAAATGAAGAGGCAGTTCACTCAAGAAGAAGTACAAAGGGCCAATAGATACATGAGAAGATGTTCAGCATCTCTAGCCATAAGAGAAATGCAAATCAAAACAACGCTAAGATACCATCTCACTCCAGAGAGAATAATGGCTTATATCAACAAATCAAATAGCAATCAATGCTGGTGAGGCTGTGGGGAGAAAGGAACCCTCCTGCACTGCTGGTGGGAATGTAAATTCGTTCTTCCACTCTGGAAAGCAGTATGGAGAGCTCTCAAAAGACTAGAAATAAATATCCCCTTTGATCCGGCGACACCCCTCCTGGGAATATGTCCAAAAGAGGCCAAAACAACATACAACAGAGATATATGTATACCCATGTTCATAGCAGCACAACTAACAATAGCTAGAACGTGGAAGTCACCAAAATACCCATCAACAGACCAGTGGATACACAAACTGTGGTACTTATACGCAATGGAATACTACGTGTCTGTAAGGTCCAACAGCGTGGAGGTTTTCACAGACAAATGCAAAAAGCTTGAGAACATCATGCTCAGTGAAGTGAGTCAGAAGCAGAAGGTGAAACATCGGATGATCTCTCTGATATGAGAGACCCAGACCACAACTATCTCATGGAACTTTAAACAAAAGACAAATGGAAAGAAGGGGGGGTGGTGAAGGGAGGGAAGGGAGGGTAGGGGGAGGGACAAGGAAAGTACATGCACAAAATGCTCAACTCCATTGTAAATCTTAAATTCTGCACATGTACATATCAATAAAATGGGAAGAAAAAAATTTTAACAGCTGTGTACAATTCCATCGTAAACATACAGCACTTTAGTTATCTGTTCCCTCATTGACAGACATTTAGGAGGTGACCATTACAATGCCACTATACACGGAGTCATATCTGACCATCTAGGCCCACATGTTCCTCACAGCCATGTATGGCCAGCATGGTTGTCACCCCGGGTAACACCAGGAAGCTGAAAGAAGTCACAAGGTAGTGGGACTTTGTTAGAGCAGTGCTCAGAGTATTTATGGTAACGTCACTAGCTGAGACTCTACCTCTTGCCGGCATAGACAAGCTAATAGAAGAAAGAGAAGGAACTGGGTCAACTCTGCCATTACGTCCACATCAGCAGCTGTCTCAAACTGATGGGCTCATTTTCAGATTCAGATGCAAAATTTCACTCCCCTTCACACTGAAAACTCTAACAGTATTGTAGTGTTATGCCTGGTCCCTGGTTAAGTAGGGTCTGGGATACCTGCAGCCTGCAGAGACCGGGGCTTACCACTGCTCAGAGGGGGCTATCAGTGGTGGACCTGAGAGCGGAGGGAGGGTTGTTTTGTTGTTGTTGTTGTTTTGTTCTTGTTTTTTTTTCTTTTCCTGGAGAATACAGCACTATTTCAGGTCTCACTACTCAGGACTTCACATCTGACACGACATCTTCTGCAGTTGGTACCTTCCAACTCGGAACACAATCTAGGCCCTGTTCACTGGCATGGCCATGGCAGAGCTATGAGGTCACCCCAGGTGCAGGCTGGACGTGCACCTTGTAGACTGGCTCAGGTCCCACTCCCCGCCAGAACTGAGACGCTGCCAGGGAAATGTGAAGTGAGACATGAAGTGGACGGGGAAGGGGAGTGTGACAGTTGAGGAAGAGCTGGGGAGAAACAGATCCCACCCTAACGCAGAGTGGGCGGCCTGGGAGCCAGCACTCAGCCTACTGCTTCGGCCATTCCTGAGTGGAATGTGGCCAAAGGTGACCCCCAGAACCTGCCTTCATTAAGAGACAGATCCACAGACCCGTGGCCAGCTGGGGGCATAGGGGCAGAAATTAATAAGTGAGGGGGTCCACGAGCTTGGCCTGTAGGCCAGCATGAGACACCAGCCTCCTGCCTGGTTTGTGACCATGGGAAAGCATGTAAGTGACAGATTCCCAGAGAGATAGCGATGGGCCCTGCATTCCCCAGTCTGTTTTGGAGGTCTTCCTCCAGCCACCCTGGGAGGTGGGATTTCTCCGCCAGTGCCCAGCGAGCATGGGATCAGGAGTACCCTGGGCTTCTGGGTGCACCCAGAACTCCAGGACAAGCAGGCAGCCTCGGAGAAACCTGGGGAGGGAGAAGGCAAGGCTGGGCGAAGGCTCTGGAGTTGAGTGGCCTATTCTGAGCTTTGCCTGGCATCTTTTTCGTCTTGGCTAAGATAGCCCTGTGTGGTGGTTTGGGGCCAGTTATGAATTTAGACCGTCATCCTGTCCTTTTCCAGAAGCCACTGAGGTTGTCTGCAAAGGTTGTGGGGATGGGAGTAGGGGAGAACCTTCACATCTGAGTCACCCAAACTGTCCTTTGTTCTGGGGAGGAGTTGGCACCTCAGTGGAGATCTGGGGAGGTAGGTTGACCTGGCATGGCCTGTGGTCAAATGAAAAGCTGCAGAGTTGGTGGAAAAGGCTAGTGGTGTCCTGAGAAGCTGAGAGTACGGTAACGTTTCATCTGCTAATAACCTGGGGTCACTCTGCAGCATGGCCCCCCACCATTCTTTCTGGGTTCAGGATTCTTCTGTCATCATTCCTTCCTCAGATTGCCACTGCAGCTATTCTCTATCCCTGGCATACCTCTGAGAACCAGAACCAGGTGGAGGCTCCACTTCATCTAAGAATCTGCCCTGAGTCTGTTTGAAGCTAAGGGTTGCTCTCAAGGCAGGCTCTGAAAATGAAGAGGGGCTCTGGGTCTGAATATGTGTGTCCCCTGTGGTCTGCAATATCAGGGGGTGGGATCTTTGGAAAGGGAATTAGTTCCCGAGGATGGAGCCTTCATGAAGAAAACCCATTCCTTTAGACAAGGAACTCTAAGGGGTAAGGATGCCATTTATGAACAGGTCATAGGCCCTGTTGAACAGCGTGGAGGTGATTAAAGAATCTGCCAGTGCTGTGGACTTAGGCATCCCTGCCTCCAGAAGCAACTTGCATCTTTCACAAGCCACCCAGCTTGTAGTGCTTTATTAGTGCCCCAGCCCCTGAAGTAGATTCATTCTTTTGTTGTTGTTTAGTGACTCCTCGCCTCAAGAAAGAAAAAAAAAAATAAAAAGAGTCCAGGCCCAGTGACTAAGATCCATAATATCGGTATTTTGGGAGGCAGATGCAGGAGGAACACAGGTTTGAGCTTGGGCAACCTAGTAACATAGTGAGATCCTGTTTCAAAATAATAAACAATAAAAAATTTTAAATGGCTAAGAATGTAGCTTGATGTTAAGGCCCTAGGTTCCATCTTCAGTACTTCAAAAAATTCATTCATTCAAAAAAGGTACAGAAATGTAGCTCCGTGTCAAAGTCCTAAGTGCAATCCCAGAAATCACAAATTCAAAACAAAAATTAAAATGAAATAGAACAAAACAAGTGCAATGCTCACATCTCAACACAAGGGTTCTGATGAAGAGCCAAGAAACCCAATAGATGAAGTTCTTCACTAGCATGCAAAACAACCAGCATGGAGAAGCTACATACGGTGCTTAATTTGGGTTAAAAAATTATAAGTACTCATAGAACTACTCAGCTCCTCATGATAACAATGAGTTCTACAACTATGTATTCTTTTAGAATTCTGGTAGTAACATAATTTACTGTCCAAATGGGAAGACATGTACACAGCGGCCACCCCCTATAGAATGCTAATCCCACGGCTACAAACTAAGCCTTTCCAGAGACCGTCACTTCGTGTGGGTGTTGAGATTTTCAGTAGCTATCAGCGAACCTTAAGAAAGGGAGGAAGGAATGTTGAACACTGTGAATGTGGCTATATCTTCATAAATTCAGCATAGTGGTCCAGACACAGTGAAGAAAACCTCCTCATCCTCCATGAGCCAGAGTCAAGAAGATATCACGAAAGGAACAGCTACAGGGGAAAAGAAAACTCTGCCAAATGACATGACTTTGGGCAACTAGTCTCCTCCTGAGAGGACCTTCTCCAAATTTTATTTTTGAGATTGTGACTTAAATTTCACTGGATTCCTAAAATTTCTTTAAAAATGGAAGAACAGGCTAATTGTGCTTTGCGTACGATGACCCCACAATCACAATGAGACTGGGCATTGTCAGAGTCCCACTCTGTACCCTCAGCTCTGAAGTAGATACATTACTCACTTGACTCTGCAAACAAGCTCGTAGTGCAAGGCAACACTTGCTACTACCCAACATTCACAGGGAACTCTAAATTCCCTAAAAACAGGAAGCGTATTCTAAGTGGGATCTACTTCCTCTGCAATCTAAGGATGGTTCATGCTTTGGGATAGGAACTCAGATATTACTTTCCTTCATATCCCCAAGCTGCTGAGTCACCCAACTTCCTTTGTACCCAGTCTACTTAACACTTGCCCTTGAATAGCTAAGTGCTGTGGCGAGTCAGAGACGGAGAAGCCCCTATTTGGAGAGAGGCCAATAAAGAAAGGAAGGACAGAGTGCATGGGGCCCCCTGAACTTGGCCTTGGAGATCTGCGTCCTTCTGCAGAGAGCTGTGGAAGGGTGTCCCTGTGCCAGGAGAGAATGACTGTGAAGATCCAGCTTCATTACATGTCATTCTCATGCGGGAAGTGTTCTCGAGGAAGCACCCGACTGAATCTATATTTTCCATCTTTAGCCTAAGATGCATATTCCAACTTCTCTTCCATAGGGCTTAAGAATTTCTCAAAGTGTTGTGTTGAGAAATGTAAGAATTTTTGTCTAATTGTTCTAGCCTGAACACAAACTTCCAAGTGTTCCTAGGGAGCTCTTTTAAATCTGTAGAGGAATGACCAAAATAATTATATTTTTATCTCATGTTTTAGAGAATATAACCATTTTTAAATAAAATATCACTTGATAAAAAATTGCAGTTGTTATTCTATTCTATAAAAGCTAAGTGATTTTAATGTGTCCTCTAGGATGTGGAGAAAGTAGGGATGTGGACTGGTTTTCTGGAAAGATGTATGGGTCAGAGCGAAGATGTGTGCAGAACCAGAGGCCTGTAGACGTGGGGAAGGCCCTGTCTGGAGTTCCCACAGTGGAACGCCTTCTCTGGGCTCTGTGCGGTGATAAGCAAATGTCAACAGCATTGTCTTTTGTTGTCTGGGAGCTAACCTTTGGTCTCTGCCACATAATGCTGGGTTTCATGAAATCCCCAGTGTACATCAGGGGCCCAAAAACAGTAGGATGCTCTGTCTGGCTTCTTGCTCCATCAGACGAGACCTGGTGTGTTTTTTGCCTTATTTAGAAATATACTTGTTTTATTATGACACTGACCTCTTGTTAGCACAGAGAGAGACAGAGTGGCTCACAATGTTTAAGTCCCTTATCTCGTATTGTTTATGTTCCTAAAATAATTTCATTAGCTTAATAAACAAAAGCATTTTCACTTCATAAACAAAGGAGGCTCAAAAAAATCAAATGTTCAAAAAGGAATAAAAAGGTCAAATCATTCCTAGCCCCATTCTCTCTCTCTCTCTCTCTCTCTCTCTCTCTCTCTCTCTCTCTCTCTCTCTCTCTCTTTGTTTTGTCCATGCTTGCAAACCTCATCCTCAAAAGCAAGTGAGTTTTCTAGCAAATGTGTTCATTTCCTCATTTTGTGAAGATTTTGACAGGACCTTTGGAACTTTGCAGGTGGATCAGCATTTAAACAGATTCTGAGTGCCATGGTTCTATCTATTCAAATGACTCCCACAAAAGATAAAATTATAAAGAGAGTAAAATGCATAGTTTATAACTTACAAAGAAATTTTAAATGTATGTGTCATTTTTTTTGAGATGTAAAAATGCTACAGGAAGATTTCTGAAAGGGTGAAAGGAATGAAGTGATCGCAAAGCTCTGAATGTAGCCAGTGAGGCTAGATCATTGTAATCTTCTGTTTCTGACCTTTTATTACTATTAACTCTTTAACACTTGAATGGTCAAGGATGACTTCAAAATATTGATACATATCTCTGCAGTGCACTATAGTCTCTGCACAGCAATACGATAAATGCAGTTGATGAGTTCTAGGTTGAAATGTAAGTCAATGAAATAAAAATTAATGTGAAAACAAATGTGCTATTCACAAGTTGTAGTGCATGTTATATGCATATTTACAGTTAAATTGATTTAAGCATCAATTACGTGTTAGTTATACACTGACAGTTTCGTGTAGCTCATCTCTTACTCTTCCATGGATGAGACACAATTGCTCCTTCCGTTTTACAGATGAGGACACTGAGATTTCGAACTTGCCCAGTGAATACAGCTAGAAAGTGCTAGAATCTGTTCCACTGGTCTTCCTCCATCTGTTCTTATACCAGTACCATGTAGATTTAATCACTGTTGCTGCTTAGTAGAAGTCTGGTACTGTGATTCCTCTGGCTTTGATCTTGTTACATAGGATTGCTTTTAGAATTCTGGGTTCCATATAAATTTTAAAGTTATTTGCTCTAGTTCTGTGAAGACTGTAGTTGGTATTTTGCTTGGTATTGCATTGAATCTCTATAGTAGCTTTGGAAGTATGGCCATTTTGACAAGTGGATACTGAACCAAACCCAAATACTCCTGGTCACCTGACCTTTAACAAATGGTCCAAAATAATCCACTAGAGAAAGACAGCATCTTCAACAAATGGTTCTGGAAAAAACTGGATCAGCACATGGAGGAGAACAAAATTAGACCATATCTATCACGAAACACTAAAATCAGATCAAAATGGGCCAAAGAACTATTCATCAAAAATGAAACATTAAATGTACTGAAAGAAAAAACAGGCAAAACCTTAGAAGACAGAGGAACAGGCAAGGAGTTTCTGAATAGATCACCAGCTGCTCAAGAAATCTCAATAAGGTTCAACAAATGGGACTATATTAAACTAAAAAGCTTTTGCAAAACAAAAGAAACAATCAAGAAGATTAAGAGACAACCCACAGAATGGATGAAGATCTTCACCAGTAATACTTCAGACCAAGGTTTAATATCTAGATTATTAGAATATGCAAAGAACTCATAAAAATAAAACTTCTTAAAATAAATGACCCCATCAAGAAGTGGGCAGCTGACATGCAAAAAAAAAAAAATCTCAGAAAAAGAAGTACAAATGGCCAACAAACAAATGAAAAAGTGTTCTCAGTCACTGGCTGATGCAAAAATCACATAAAAATAATGTTGAGGTTTCACCTCACCCAGTGAGAATGGACCACATCAAGAATTATAATAATAATAGTAATAATAATTGTTGGCAAGGGCATGGAAAAAAGGGACTCTGCTCCACTGCGGGTTCAACCATTATGGAAGGCGGTCTGGAAACCCCTTAGAAAGCTGAGAAGAGAAATCCCATCTGATCCAGCTTCTGCTTTACTGGCCTTATTTCCAAAAGTAATAAAGTCAACACACCAAAAATACACATGCATATCCATGCCTATGGCAGCACAATTCATAATAGCCAAACCCTGGAAACAACCTACCTGCCCACCAACAGAGGAACGGTTACAGAAGCTGTGGCGGTACTCACACACAACGGATTACTATGAAGTCACAAAGAAAGACAGGAGGCATTTGGATGAAAACGGGGCCACCTTGAATCAAGCATGTGCGGCGAAATGAACCAAACACAAAAATGGCTGTAGGCTGGTGTCTCTCTTATGAAATTCACATCATAGACGACAGAGTAGAAAGGAGCCAATGGACTCCTGGAAAACAGATGAATATCTTAAAAATGGGGGTGGGGGTAGATGAGTATTGATTCCCCAAGCCTCATGTCTCTCCTATGTTATGGAATTAGGAATGCATAAATATTGAATTTTAAAAAAGAAAATGATAGAATCGTTTGTGAATTCAACTCATGGCCCCAAAGGCTGTTAACGCACCCACCCCTATTCCTCTGCTCTGTCCTGCAGGATAGTGGGAAAAGACCTGAAAGGTTGTGATATTTTTATAGCAATGATTAAGAAGAAAGCAAATGATCTGATATATTTTGAAATTTGCTGGACTAAATCCTCCACTCATGTCAGTCACAGTCAGATCATCAGCTTCTCTAGGAGTTAGTACGCATTTTTCTCCACCAAATTGTATCTTCAAAAGTTGTGAGGGGTCGGTAAGGCCACTATAACACAGGTGCCCATGAGGCAGACGGTGTGGAGGCACAGAGAAGCTGGAACCCAGCAGCCTGACCCCATGCAGACAGACTGAAAGTCACATTGCCTCTGAGGCTGCTGGGGCAGCGTCCTGCAGAAAGCTCTGATGACTGTGTCACAGAGCTGGCCTGGAGATCCTGCCGCCCGAGCCAGTCACAGGGGAAGGAGAAGCAGCTGCCAGCCTGCCTGCTACTCCAGAGCAGGAAGACGCGCCCGTGACAAGACAGCGTACACGAGCTACAGCGTGGCTGCTGCTTCACTGTGTGCTTCCAGTTTTCCACAAGAGTCTTTTTTCTAGCCCATTCTAATCCTAAACGTGCAATGGAGAGGACTCTGAGAAGTGCCCTCCATATGCAGTGTTCATTAGAGCCTCAAAGATCAAGAGGGCTGACCAGCTGGAGGTATGAGGAGCACAACAGGTAACACCAACAGGAGCATTGTGAGGTAGAAGAGAATCTGGAATTCATGGGTTCCCCCACGTGGCTCATCCTGCTCCAGCTGGGATTCAGCAGAGCTTCCCAGAGGATGCGATGCCTCAGCGATCCTGACGGATGACATGGGAGCTAAGACAAGGACTAGTAGTGGTTTTAAGGTGGATGGGAGAGGGCTGGGGGGTGTATCTCGGTGATTACAGCATTTGTCAATATTCCACCACCACATCATAGTTGGGCATAGTGGTAAGAGGACTGTCATGAGTTCAAGGTCAGTGTGGGTTACACAGTGAGTTCAGGACCAGCCTGGACTCCACAGTAAGACTCTGGGGAAAAAAAGTGTCAAATGGATGGGGAGTAAAATTACAATGAAGATTATGGCAGAGATAGGGGGGAGAGACTTTTGAATAATTAAGAAGAAGAGCTGAAAGTAGAAAGAAGAAATTTTGGAGAAGTTGGTGATATATAGTCTGAAAAATCTGTGCATAGTGTTCCAGAAAGTACCCCACCCTGCATGCGCACAAGAAAAATCTTTAACTTCGTATCCTGCTAACTGGGGACCAATTCAAGAGTAATGCACATAAAAATGATGTAGTCCTTGAGGTGGCCTTCAAAAATATCCACCTCCCTCGCTTTCCTCCCTGTACACATCAGGCACTCCTCAGTAGGGTCTCATTTCCTTCTACGTGAACTTGGGAGAGCCTAAACAAACACAGATGTGGCATTCCAAGGGTGGGCCTTATGAGGTCTTTCAGCTTCTGTGTAGGTCTCTTGGAAAGTCACTTCTGAAATATGGAGCCTCCTTTAGAAGCAGACTACCATGCCTCCAGAACCTAAACCACATGGAGATGCCACCTGCATATGTCCCTATCAATTATTCCAGCTGAGTTCCTCCTCAAAATCATTGTCACACGCATTATCATCATGAGTGTACAGTCAGGTCAGCCCTCAGATGACCCCATTCCCAGTCGCCATCTGAATGCAGCTGCCTGAAAGCCCCCAGATGAGAACTGCCCCTACCAACCCACAGAGTTTAAGAGATAATCACACATCATTGTTTTAGACTAAGGCCAAGATTTTACGTGGTTTTTTATGTAGCAATTGTCATGTTTTTGCTTTTGTTATTTTGTTTTAGCTGAGGGGACACTTCACGTACAGCTTATTGACTTAGAAAACAAAATAGAATGAAAGTAGAAAGGTCTGGCTGGAGACTGTTGCCATAATCAAAAAGAAAGCCACGAAAGCCTTAACTTGGGAATACTGTTGTAGGTAAGAAAAAAAGCTGGATTTTGAAAACAAGAAGTAATTTTATTAATTTTTGTCCCAGGTGCAGGGGAGAGGAAGTAAGCATTCTGTGTGCCCTCTGAGCATCTGGGTAGAAGCTGGTTCCCTCAGTCACAAGGGCCTTGTATACTATATGTCAAGTGAGAGAATTAGGCAAGTTTCCTTGGTGTGATAGGTAATTTTGTGTCAATTCCACTGTGCAAAGGGATGCCCAGGTACCTGGTAAAACATCCCTGGACATGTTCGTGAGAAACTAGGAAGAGATGAGCTTGGGCATCAGAAGATGGAATACAAACGTTCTATCTCCACCAGGGTGCATGGGGACGATGCCACCTTCTGAGGTCCTGAATCAGGCGAAAAAACAGAGTAGGGTGAGTAGGGTGAATTCTCTTTATCTCTGTCTCTGTCTGTCTCTCTCTCTCTCTTTCTCTCCATTCACCCCCCCTCTCTCTGCTTCAGCTGATATATCTGTCTTCTTCTGCCCTCCAACACAGCATCCCTTTGTTTTCGGGCTTGTGAACTCACACTGGAACCTACAATATCAGGTCATAAAATCTAGGCCTTCTGGCTTGCACTGAACTATACTACCAGCTTTCTTCATCATCCAATTTTCAGATGGAAGATTGCATTATGTTTGGTCTTCCTTACCAAATGCCAAACGATAAGATTTCTGTAGCATCTATCTATCTATCTATCTATCTATCTATCTATCTATCTATCTATGTGCCCTATTAAGTTTTTCCTCTGAAGACCTCTATTCCACTAGGGGACATCTTGATCGTCAATGTCAGGAAGAAGTATGGTTTAAAAACTGGAAGCCCACACTAGGAAACCTCCCTCGTGATAGAAGCCACCCATGAGAGACCCAGGCCTTGACAATGAACAAAGTGATTCCAGGAGAAGGTGGCAAGTGAACTGAGAAGCAGACCAAGTATGAAGCCCTGAGTTCACCTCCGCCACATTACCTGTCCTGGAATCACTGCGTGAATTGGGCACATGGTCCAACGTTTCTCAATTTCTGCATTTTAAAAATGGGTTTTTATGAAAGTTAAATGTGATCACGCATTCTAACTACCTGCTCCAGAACCAGGCAAGCGAGCTCCGTGCCAGCTGGGGTTCGTGAGCACTTGGTTACTATTGTCATACTCATGCCATTCTTCATGAGTCCCCTGCTGCTGGGTGGCCAAGAAAGCCAGGAAGGAGAAGAAGTGCTGCTGGAGCTGTGGGAGAAAGAGGAGAAGACAACCGCCAGAGCCGGAGTGCGGGGTCACCACCGGAGTCGGTGACGATCGGCTGCTGAGGACCCCCGTGGGGGAGCTAAGGCGCAGGACGCTGAGGGAGGAGACGCAGGCGCATAGATCACTCTTTCAGTAGGCTTGTCTGGAAAGGAAAGGCGAGACGAGGGTGGCTGGGGTGAAGAGGCTTTTGGCTGCTGGTTGGTTCCTTCTTCCCGCTGAGGTTATATGCTGTGCATGTGCTGTTCTGTTCCAGCGGGAGCATTTTGATTATGGGAAAGAACATAAATAGAGATAAAAACAGGATGGATTACAGTGAAAGGTAGAGGTAGACCTTAAGCTGGTCAAGGAGGCGAATGCTTGAAACACAGCTTGCTTAGTGATGGGGCCTTCTCCATGGCTGGCAGGAAAACGGATCATGACCTAGAAGCAGGTGCCAGAAGAGGCCCAAAAGTGGGAAATTTGACTACTTAGTGGGGGAGGCAACTTTGCATAGCATAATGCAGCTGCAAAAGTGCTTCATCTCTATAGGGTTAGGTGGCTCTGCTGTGACATCTACACTTATTCTCAGCAGGTGAAGGGTGGGGGCTCATTCCACATTGACTGCCAGGGTACCATGGTTAGCAGAGGTACCTACTTTGCAGGAGCAGGAAAGCTTTCTCCTTCTGCATCGGAAGTGTGGGTGAGAAGCTATCAGAGTATGTCACCTAAACAGACAGACCAAGACGTAGGGACATGCCCCGATGGGGTTTTCAGAGAAGGAAATGCAGCAGGTAAGGCGTGTAATCTGGGATTTGGATTCTTGGAATGTGAGTGGATCTTCACAAGTTAGTCTTTAGACTACATGAAAAAAACACATTGTTCCCCCATTTTATCCTATTTAATATTTTAAAAAGTGGATAAAATTTATGAAATCACTGAGAGAAAACTTTGAAGGTAGGCAAAAAAAAAAAACATAGCCTGTTAAGTTCCTCCAAGTACCAGCCAGCCGTGAATACCCTGGTTTTTGTTTGCCTTGTTTTGCTCATTGTTTTCTGGCTTGTTATATATGGCAGCTGATTTTTGGAAAGATCTGCAGCCTAGAAACAGATAGAAAAAGGTATTTTGTTTTGTTTTGTTTTGCTTTGTTTTCACCAAAAATGAGGGTCTCCGCCAAAGCAAAAACATTTGATGTTATCTACCCTTCTCCAGGAAAACAGCACATACCACACACACACACACACACACACACACACACACACACACACACGCACGCACACACACAAATCCCTCCCTCTCTCAGCAGGTGTTGCTGGCAGAAGACTGCCCTTTCCCCATCCCTCCTCCTGTAGCAATGAAGCATTTCCCTTTTCCTCACAGCTCCAGTGTGTGCATGGTGGTGGGGTAGGGAGCACTGAAGCAGAGAAGGGAACCAAAGTGATTTTCTAAATCTGAATGTAAAGTTCAAGGCAGAACTTGGAATGGTCCATGCACAAGACACACAACAAAAAAAGCACAGCAAAGTCTTTAACAGTCAGAAAAACTAACACGGATCTGAAACATCACCAATGCTTCAGGTGGCCTCAGATATCACCAATGGGGCAGATGGGAAGGGCTCTGGAAAGACTCTGAAAAGGAAATTGATATGTGCACCATGGCCACAATGGAAACTGTGCCATACATTCTAAGCTTAAAAGGGTTGACTGCATGCTGCAAACAAAAATTTAAATAGGAAGCAACATAATATAACACTATAATCAAAATGACTAGGATCACGTCTACAATGTCATCACACAGAGAACCATAGAAATCTCAACTTGATAGAGAAAAGGCAAATATCTGCTTGGAGATAACACAGATGTTGAAATTACCAGACAAAAATTCTAAACAAACTAGTAAATAAGTGCTCTAATTTTAAAATCATAGTGAATGCTTGAAACAAATGAAAAATAGTTAAAACAAAAAAATCACATCAAAGACAAAGCAAAATGTAAGGAAAAATCAAATCTCAGTTTTAAACCTAAAATATGCTATCAAGAAAATTTAAATCGCTACACAGCAGATATTACTAAGGTAAAATCAACAATTTAACAACAAAAAAATGGAAAAAGCAAAACACCAATTTCCAGGTGATATAAGTAATTCTCACACATAACACTGATGGGCCTCTGGACTAACTGCCTGCAGATATTCTGGTTTTGAACCATGGAAACAGATTGCCTTCCCAAAAGGAAACACACACACACACACACACAGACACACACACACACACACACAGACACACAGACACACACACACACACACACACACACACACACACACACACACACACACACACACACACATATATATATATATATATATATATATATATATATATATATATATATATATACACTAAGCTAAACTGAACACATAAAAAAGAACAAAAACAGCCATCGTGTCCCACCCATTCCTGTCACAGGGGTCCCCTCGGGTCAGGCGAGCCTTGCAGCATCCCAATGGACTTGGCTGTCTGCAAAGCCAGTGTTTTGAAGCGGGGCAGCGTCTGCTGTGGGACCTGGCTTCATCTTCAGCCATGTTCAGTGCCTCCGTGATGACCACGACGAGCAACACCTAATCCATGGGACACTAGAAAGGGCAAAAGCCCTTCTTTGGGAACTATCTTTCTCCATTTGAGGCTGCTGCGCTCAGGCCCCGCCTCCCTTTCTGCTCACTACCCAGGGCTCCTGCCTATTCCAGACTCTTCCGTTGTGATATTCCTGGGGCCCAGTGGCTTTGCCCAGCTCCTGACCTTACTCCTACAGGCCTGGTCCCCGCCTTGAGCTCCCAGAGGAAGCCACCCCTCAGGCCCAGGCCCTTCTCTCCTGGCTCAGGCATGTGTCTGGATGGCCTAGTCCCCACTACAGGCCAGCTTGGAACCATGGCCTCTGGCCTGCAGGCAGGAAATCACTGCTGAGGCCTGGCTCTTCAAAGGAGATCCAGTCATTTTGCTGAACTCTAGCGTAAGGAAGGGTCCGAAGAGGGGACACAGCCTCCAGCTCAGGAAGATGGACAGCGGCAGGCTGGGAACCGTGCATCCCATCTGCCCCTCTGAGCTTCGCCTTTGCCAACTTCAGGGCCCAGGGGACCGATCCTCCCTCACTGGCAGACAGAGGCCGGCCCGCTGAGCACTCTAGTCACTTAAAAGGAAATACATCTCTCTCTGGCCTTTTCCCTCTGTGTCCTGAAATAATATTTGAAGTTCTGTTTGGTCTCTTTGGAGAACTGCCAAGGACTTTGAGTTGTGGAGTGAGGCTGTGTTTCATGACATAATTACACTCAGGTCTTTGGAAAATGATTTTCACTCAGGAGTAATATATGACATACATTTAATCATCTGCCCCACAGCTTCTGTAGCTTTTTTTGTGTGTGGAAGAATGGAAAATGGCATTGACAGAAAGATGCTTCCCTCCATGAACATGATTGACAAACTTCATCGTGTTTTGTTGTTGTGTTGTGGGGTTTTTCGTTTTTATTTTTTGAAACAGAGTCTTGCTCTGGAATCCAGAGTGACTATGTAGCTGAGGCTGACCTCAAACTCACAGCTGTCCTCTTGCCTCAGCCTCCAGAGTGCTGGGATTACGGGAATGTACCACCATAACCAGCACTACAATGTGTAATTTTTATTGATTCTTTTCAAGGATTAAATTTGAAAAGAGTAAAATCCACAAATTCTCAGATTTTATGTTTTGCTGTTGACTACAGCTAATGTTGGTTTCAGAATAATCTATCACTATCTTTGTTGGAAAAATATTATTATATTGAATTTATGGATAAATTATAATCGTTGAGAAAGAACAACAAAACTCCATGTGTCTGCTTTTCCCTCTGCCTACCATGGTGTCAATGACTCTGAAATCCGATGCACTTTCTTATTTGGAGAAGCAACATCTACACTTCTTTAAAAAGTCATCCATAGATTTTAATTATTCAGTCATATACACAGGTGCATCAGCCTCATTCTGATTTGATCAACAGTCCTGCAGACTAAGTGTGACATATACAAGTCCTGACCTTTCAAAATAACAACTGACATGGAGTTTGCTAAGTCAAATACCTACATGTTTTTGTGTAAAACAATCCTGCTTAGTAGTAATAGTTATGACTAAATACTTTGTATAAATTCTACTAGACTAACTCATATGATCCTAATAACCTATGAGTAGGTATCATCAATATCCCTATTCTAAAGTTGCAAAAACTGAGGGACAGTGAGGTCAAATAACTTACCAGAGGTCACACAGGCAAACAGATTTGCGATCCAGGCTTCAAGCCCCAGAATCTATGCTTTTGGCCAGATGCTAAGTGATGTTTAACATCAGCTGTACAGATATACTGTATGAGTTATAGCTTATATATAAAAATAGGAATTAGGAGAAATATTATGGAGATGGGTGTGCTTACCTCAGAGGCAGAGGACTTGTCTACTGTGAGTGAGAACCTAGGTTCAATCCAGAAGACCTCAAAAATCAAATTGTAATTTAAAAACCTTAATATTTTATAAGACTTTTTAGTAAGCAAGAGATTTTTCTTCCAATAAAACTATTGTTAACAGTAATATTTCAATGAAAATAAAACGACCAAATTCCTCCTTTTTAAACAACTTGACATGGCCATTCAAAACTCTGGTTCTAAGTTCAAATGGCTATCTGCCACAGGGGAGGAGGATGTTCCCTGAACGGGTCCTGCCTGGTTGTGCTAGCTAAACTGAGGCATTCACTTGTAAATCCTGTGCCCCGATTCATCAGGCTTTTCTCTGCAATCTGTAAATGTCTATTTTCTCACATATCAATATAATTTCCTTATAGAGTAATGAGAACTAATCATATTATTTGGATGTCTAAGAAATTGGCTTTAAAAGTTTGGTAATTCTTTTCTGAAAGGTCACTGTCTTTTTCTTTCTTTCCTTCTCTAAAGGCCAATACTCCTATATTCTGCTCCTTGCCCCTTGGCTGGCCAGTCCTCTCTTTAGCCAAGGGGATGTCATGAAAGTCACGCTGCCTGACTTCTGAGATGTGGGCTTAAGAAGACTTTTGGCTTTGAGGCTGTATTAGTGAAACTTCTCCCGAAAAGGAAGAGCCCTAGGTAAGAGCTATGGACAAGAAGTTGCACAACCTGCTGCTCTCACACAGGAGGGTGGGATCCGGGGTGCAGGTTCCAGCTTGTGTCTGAGGTGCTGTCAGTGGGCCACTCTGAAGACAGAGACACACACAGCCCAGTCCCTCCATCACCAGTCAAAGGAGGACGCTGGTTAGGGTGATATTTTGCCACTTATTTCCACCACAAAGTTACTGTTCATTTTCTCTTTTGTGTTTAATAGTTTTCTGGTAGTATTTTGAGACAATATCAATATTCCATTCCTCATAAAAATGTTTTAAAAAGTAATTCTGAGTTTAAACTTCTCTGATGTAGTTTGGATCTGGAAGGTCACCAAAAAGCCTCATGTACCTCTGGACACTGAGTAGTGTTGGGAGTTGGGACATCGCTAGAAAGCATTGATGCTTTGTGCTTGACCTAGAGGGCTGTGTGCTGGTTCTACCATTCCACCCAGTCTTGTCTCTCTTCCGCCTTGCTGTGAGAAGCTCTGGTTCCAGACCTGGCTTCAGCCCTACCATATGATTCCACCATTTCCCAGCTTCCCACCTGTGAATGGACTGTGACTTGAAACTGTCAGCAAAAACAAATCAGTCCTTCCTAAAGTTGTGGATGTCGGGTATTCTATCCCAGCAACAAAAAAGCAACTAAGACATTCCCTCATTCAAATAAATGTTTCTCTATATCTTCAAGAACATTTTCAATCATCTTCTAGTTTTTGCTAGCAAAGCATCTTAGTGTGTTTAAAAATCCTTTTGGTTTACTAATTCCGACTTTCTCCTAGCCATAGAGTGACTAAAACCTACTACTAGTAGTTACTACTAGTAGTTATTTAGTAAAGAACTTCAGAAGAGGCTTGTGAGTAATTACCATTAAGTTTAGAAAAATTTGAAATCAATGAGAAGATAATTAATTTGAATAGTAAATATTTTTATAGATTTGTCTAAGTTACTTTTTCATCACTGTGACTCAGTAACCGACATCACAACTTAGGGAGGAAAGATTTATTGTAGCTTCAAGCTTCAGAAGGCTGTAGTACATTCACACGTGGGTGGCTGGAACATGGTAGAAGCACATGACGGGGCTGGAGCAGGAGCAGAGGCAGAGCCGGAGCTCCAACGGCAGATATTCTTACAACACGGTGGAACAGAGAGAGAGAGACAAGGAAGGGAGGAACTAGACCAGTGTTCCTCCAGGTCAAGCCCTAAGTTTCTGCCCCTTCCAGCCAGACCCCACCTCCAAACCTTACCCAGTATCCATAGGAATGTGAGGCTTTTGGGGGACAACACCCCAGATCCAAGCCATTGCAAGACTAAATGTTTTATTCATTGTTTTAGTGTGAGAATGTTGATTAACTGTTTTATTACTTACTGTAAGGTCCTGATCTTTAGAGTAAATATAATTTTCAGCAATCTTTCTGAGGATTTTCATATTTCTGATCACTTTTTGTAAAATCTGTTATACTTGTGGGTTTTTCCTTACATAAGCAGTTGGTTCTCATAATCTGTGGTAGTATCATCCTACACCCACCACAGTGAAATTGGTGACTACTGAGCCACTGCTCCTGAGGGAAGTACAAAGTTAGGTTCTTGTGAACCTTTGCTCACAATATTTTTATCAACCCATCACTGTAAGTTTATTTAATGTGACTTTCTTTTTAAAGACAACATATTTAATATACTCATGGATCATAGCATCATAACTGATGTTTTCACAATTTTATTTAGTATGCATTTTCTCCTCAAAGTACATCACAACCTTTTTGAACTTTTGAACTTATATTTCAGCTTTATACTATAAGCAGTGATATCAGCAATAAAAAGTACAAAATGTGAAAAAAAGGCACTAAGTGGTCCAGGGAAAAATTCTAATTTAGAGTATGAGAGGTGAAACAGATGATAGCATCATCTTGTGTTATTTTAGCTTGGAACATGCAAGTCGAGTGACCTAAGTATTTCTCTCTTCTACACGTATCCTCAAATGACCACAAAAGTGGTATGCGAAGAGTGAACCCACAGAGAACCTACCAATCTCACCGAGATGAAAAGGTAAAGGTAGGATCCCAGGGAGACCAAAGTTCATAGGGGAGAATACCAGAAGAACTTCCCAGAGAAAGAGCTCCGGAGGATGGCAGACAGTGCTCCAGAAATCGTTAGCTCAGCACTTATCTATGTGAGTTTAAGGAAGCCATCTAGGGCCAGAGAAATAACCAACCAGAAAGACCAAAGGGATCAATCCCGAGAGCTCACACAAACTGGTAATAATGTGTTTCTCTTTGTACTAATGAAAAATCTCATAGGTCACAGGGAACCGTAGAAAGCATCAGACAGTATATTCTTTTCCTACGTGGACTGGTGGGTAAGCCATGTTAAACAATCTCAACAAAGATATGGTAAGATACAGAAAAAAAAAGAACTTTCAGCAAATCATCCCAATAAAGGACTCTACTGGACCCAGAGGCATCAAGATATGGCCACTGAAGCCCATTTTAGGGGTGGGAAACTGAAATAAAGAGTGGTGATTTGAGTGGTGAAGTGAGTCAGACACAGAAGATTAAATATATTAAATATTACATGGTTTCTCTGATTTGAAAAGCCCAGAACATAGGCGTTTGATAGAACCAAAGGGATGTGATAGTGGGAGTTAGGGGGGATGAGAAAGGGGTGGGAGGGCCAAAATGGGGAGGGGAAGAGATTGTAATGTTGATGTGACATATATGTGCATAAAATACTCAGGTTAATTGCAAACATTAAGTGTCATATATATATATGACAGAAAGTACTCATAAAGGTCTTGCTTCAGTAATATTCAGAATTAGCCACAGATTTTATACTAGTCTGTTCTCATTTTAAAAAGGTGAAGATTAAGACCCAGGAAGATCAAGCTATTCCAATACTTAGCAGCAATCCAGAATAAAGCCTAAGAATATTTACGAGAACACAAAAATTGTCAAGCTCAAGCTAAGTGCAATTTGGAATGTCTGACATATAGTAAGAATTACCAAAAATGCAAAAACAAGGCATTATAACACAGAATAAAGAGACAAAACAGTCCAGCAAAACTGACCTAGAGATGACAGAAGTGATAAAACTTATAGACAAAGTTATGTAGTTTGTCCGGGCCCGCAGGACAGTTCAACGAGGTCCTGCGGGGGGGGGGGGGGGGGGGGGGGGGGGGGGGGGGGGGGGGGGGGGGGGGGGGGGGGGGGGGGGGGGGGGGGGGTGAGGATGAGAAGGGACAAGAGACACAAAGGAGGGAGACAAGACAGGCTTTCTGATCAAGTTTCAAATTTTATTTTTCTAACATGAGTTTATATAGGGCAAAATGAGGAAGGGGAGTAGGGTTGCTAGGAAACCTGTCTGCGTAAGCAGGCAACTAGGTGGTCTTACTCTAAACATCCCATTCGATGTTAGGAAAGGTCATCTGTACCTTAAAATGAGTAGTGGGAGAGAGCTCCATTCCTATATTAGGAAAGGCCACCTGTGCTTTAAAGTGAGGAATGGGAGCGAGTCACAGGCGTCAGAAGGTAAGAATAAGTACAGGCATAGGTGCCAGAGGTTAACATTTAAGCAAACAGTCCTTGGAAGAATGTGGCCTATCAGACGATCTGACCAACAGCTTTAATTACGGTGGATTTGAGCCAAGATGGAGTCACCTATGTCCCAGGTTCAGGGCGGCTCCCCACAGTAGTTATTACAAATGTAACCCATATATTCAACAACTGAGCAATGACTGAAAACTCTAGTATAAACAGAAAATGTAAGAAAGCCCTAATTTCAGTACCTAGAGATGAGAAGTCCAGTGACTGAGGGGAAAAACACACAATTCAGAATAAACATCAAACTAGAAAAAGATTAGAGAGGTAAAAGTTTAGTGATCTGAGAACTAAAAGGCATAATGAAGCGGAAAGAAAAAAATATTAAAAGATAGAACACAAATTCTTGTAATTGAAGTCATTTGAAGGGGGAATGGAAGGAAAAATACTTGAAAAAAATAAAGTATAAAAAAATCTTGATTTGGGTGAAAAACATAAAACCACAGGTCTAAAATTTTAAGGCCTTCCAAGCATAAGAGCATAAGGAAGTCTATCCCTATGCACGTCATCACCAGATTGTTTCAGAATAGCAAGATCAGGGGGTTTTTTTCCCTCTCAAAAATATGGACAATATTATTCATCAATATTTATTCAGTAAATGTAAATAACAAGCATCCCTTTTGTGTACTGTGTGTTTTTCCAAACAAAAACATTTACAGAATATAGTAATAATTGGAGAAAAGAGCACAGTCAGAAGGTAACAGTGCAGTGTTGGAAGGTTCTCTAAGTTGCCACCGAAGCCACATTTGCAGCTGCATTTGGGACGGTTGTGTTGGGCATCAATTCTGTAGCAAACTCTTGTTGGACTTTCTCAAAACTAGTACCTGTTGTGCGATACAGTCCGTGTACTTTTAAAAATACAACTAGTGAGATGGCTGGGGTTGATGATATGATTATCATCGTGATTCTAATAAGTATAGTTTGCTTAAGACAAGTAAGGAATGAAACCCAGCCACAACTGCCCCAATGAAGAAGTCATGCAGTCGTGAGCACATGTACCACACGCTGACAAATACAGACTAAAACATACAAAGAATCTGAGCGACTGCCGCTCCTGCAAGCTCCGTAAAGCAGTCTGTTTCAACAGACAAATGAACAGGGAGAGAAAAGCAAGAGTCACAACACACTCAATCTCATATTAGCCCTTCTTGAAGTATCAACAAAAAACCAAGCCAAGCACGTGAAGATATTTAGAGTCAGCGTTACAACACTGAACATTCATAGTTCACATATAAGCTTCACTGTATTTTGAAATTGTATAGAAATGTATACAGAAAAATCCTGATAGAAACAAGGTCCCATGGGAGAACTATTAGGAAGAAGTGGCCAATTATTTTTCTACCATGTTGACTGAGGCTTTGCATTTCTCATTCTTGAGGATCTAATTCTGCAGCCTTTTTTGTTTCTAATACTTCTTGGCACTTAAGTTCAGCCTAAGCTCGGGCAATCTGTGTATAGGTGGATACCCCTGCCTCGGTTTCCTTATTGCTGGTTATGTGTTGGGTACATCAAGTGCTTTCACATTGCCTAGGAGAGACGTCCTAGAATCCAAGAATGGATTGCATTCATCAAGTATGAGTAGAACACGTCTTGTCACTCGGTGTAACTGAGGGAGCCTCTTACCACCTCCTCTATACCTCTGCCATCACCTCACACGGCTCCCCGCCACCCCAGCTGTCGCGGGTCTCCATCTTTGTCTTAGTTACTTTTTCGTTGCTGTTACTCAATACCCGACACCCACAAACTCAGGAAAGGAAAGGTTTGCTTTAGCTCACAGTCTGGAAGGTCACAGTCCATTCAGGGGTGGCCGGCAACAATCGAAGTACATGGCAGACAGAGAGGTGGAGGCAGCTTCCCCGAACCAACAGGAAGACAAGCTGAGGCTGTTGAGACTAGTCCCAATCCTCTAGGAAGGCAGGTGCAGCTTATGTATCCTTTCAGGTCTCCGCCCAGTAACCAGTCCCTCCTGCATCCAGGTGTGGCCACTACGCACCATTAATCCTAACTTAACTGCAATCCACCCCTCCAGACCAGACCCCAATCACCAACATCACAGGGTTCCATTAAAATACATGAGACTTTTGGGGGACACTCCAGGTCCTAACCACAACAATCTTTTTGAGGTAAAAATTATGAAATTTATTTATTTTCCAAAACCAGAACATAGCAAGTTTCACTTTCTGGAAAGTCATCATATTAGAAATACATGGATTGCACTTAACATAAGGCATAAGTTTCTTGGTTCTACCAGGAAGATGGGGTGCTCTTCTCAGCTCTCAAGTGATAGACTATCATCTCCTGAGCTGATCTCAATTCATGAGGTCTGAGTAAGCTTGTTGCATAAATTATGGTGAAGTGGCTGATCTTAATATCATCTCAAATAACAAAAGGGTAGAAAAAAATTAATTTGCTCCAAATGGACTGTGTTTGCTAAATACTAGGCATCTTCAACTGGGGCTTCCCTGATGGGTGGGGAAAGGCTCATGACAGCAATTTACAGGTCCAAGGTGTTATCAGACCATATTCGGGCTAGAAAAAGTATGGCAGAAAAAAAATAAACTTAAATCCCATAGGCCAATAGGGTGACAGCTCTTAGCTTTATATTTACTAGTATTCATAAAATATGTTGGACTTCAAGCTTTCTGAGCTGCTACTGAATCAGGTTCAGTATGACAGCGGATTTCTCGCTGGAAATAATGCAAGAGAGAACAGCCTTCATCAACCGAGACTTTTATTTACTTGTTTATTTATTTTAAGATACTCAGGAAGGATTTGTTTATTAGGCATAAATTTAAAAGCACACACTCAAAGAAATGGTGTGGACACCCCCAGAAAGAGAGGCACTGCCTAGAAATTTATACTCAGTGGAAATATATTTCAAGATGAAGGCAAAATACAGACATTTTAGAAATGCAAAAGCTAGCACTTGCATCGTAAGAAATTTAAGAAGTCCTGTAGGCATTAGAGAATCAATATGATGGAGAAATGTCACATTATAGAAGGAATAGAAAGTGAAGAAGTGGGTAATAGATAGGGCATTATAATGTGTGGTCGTTTCTGTTATTTAAATCACTATAAATTATGACGGATTGTTTAAAGGAAAGACAAAGATAGCAACATGGTGTGTAGTTTACAAAGAACGTAAGATTTGAACATATGACGGCTGCAGGACAAAGCTTAGGAGAGAACTATGAGTGGGTGGATGTAACAGAAGGTCGTCACACTACAGGTGAAGTGGTTAGATTGTCACTTGAATATAGAGTGTGATAAATTTAGGAAGTGTGCTATAAACAATGAAATCAACAAAATAACGTCACAAAGAGTGGTCGGTAGTACATCAACAAAGGAGGCATCTCTCTGGCACTCACCCTAATGGATAAAAGTGACTGCGTGATGACGCAGAGAGGTTAATGCAATTGAAAGATTTTTATTTCTTTTATTTCCTGAGAAGAGGAACAGCACTCTGCTGTGGGTTGTGTGAGAAAGCATTGTTTTCTTTGAGGAGGCAGAAAGAGTAAAGGCCTTAGCATGTATTATAATTTCTGTGGAATTAGTATAGGATAACTTGAGTAAGTCCTGAAGGCCTTGGGAAATGATGGTTGTCCTTAGTTATGTTGTAGAAATTGAGAATCTGATTCTAAAGTTAATATGGAAATATGCAGAATCTAGAGGAGCCAAGCAAAACTAGAATAAAAGGAATAAATTTGAAAGACTTACACTATATGACTTTCAGACTTATCAAAAATCCACACTTATCAAAACAGTGTGGTATTATTGTTAACATGTACAAGTGGAACAATGAAACAAATAGAAAATCTATAAATAGACTCAGACATATATGGAAAACTTATTTTTTAAAAAGCACATCGACAACTTATTGGAAAAAAAACAGCCTTTTAAATTAAGTAAATGATGCTGAAAAAATTGTCACGTGCATAAACATGAACCCATACTTCACCTTCTATATAAATATTCACTCAAAATAAGTTATGGATTTTGTAAAAACTGAAATTACAGAATTTGTGGGATAAAACATAAAGGAAAATATTTCATAGATACAACACTAAAAGCATTTTCTGCAAAACAACCTCTCCATGATGTTTTCATGTTGAAGAATGTCCTGGTTTAGATCTAACACTCTCACATGCCCAAGTAGGTCTAAATGAGACTAACATGAGAGCACTCATTTTTGAACTTCTAGGATGGGGCTACACACATACTATATTGATTATTAATGAGAAGTAGAATGATCTGCATGCAATTGATAGAAACAATATAGTCAACAATCTTTTCCCGCACAAAAAAGTGCAAGTACCAAAGTTTTCAAGCTGTATTGTTAGATGCTGGTACCAAACTAAGAAAAATTAGTTTTCACAATTTGGAACAAACATTAAAAAAGAAAAACTAAAACTAAAGGTTTTTAACTCCATTTAAATAAGTAATTACATATTTTGACAATATTATCTATGAGATTTAATCTTAGAACACAAAAAGCATAAGAAAAATAATGAATTAACAAAGTATTTTTACAAGTATAAATTGTCCACAACCATTTTCTTTTATAAATAGTCAAGTCTGCCTTTCAAAATTCTGGGCCAAAAACTTTATGTAAGAAGAGATCAAATTCCTTCACAAGAGGCCAAGGACTGAAATACATTGTGTTTTGACTTAGATAATCTGAGAGTGTTGAATTTATCCTTTTATTATCATTAATGTTCGTCTCTGTAGATTGTCCCTTTCTCTTTGAACTTGGGAGATAGGAATTTGGTATTGTATAGTATTTAATTAAAACAGGGACCTAGACAGAACCAAGAAACTCTAGAAGTTAACCATAATAAATTATTGAGCTTTAGAAAGCTCAGTTCAACTATTTATTTAGGAAAACATCAGCATCAATATTAATTATCCAGAGTACATAAGTATGCCTTTCTATACTTACTAATATATTTTCTTCTTTCCCAAGGTAAGAAAGGATCATAAACACTTGTCAGCAAAAAATAAAATAAATTATAAAGTTTTATTTTAATAATTAAAATATATGATTACCTTTGCAAAGAATTTTCTAAATTTTCTATTTTATGGAACCCCATTTGCACTTAATAAATGTCTAAGAGTTTTTTGATTTAATCAGGGTGCTATATATTTGCTATCATACACTAAATAATGCAAGAATTTCTCTAAGAGAGAGAAAAATTCCCCCAGCTTTCTGTGATAAAAGGTAATAAAGAATTCATCACTTTTGATTTGATCTGATTTTTACTTAGTATGGTTTTATTTAGTCTGAACAGTACAATATACCCTAAAATAACAGTCATTTTTCATCCAACCCAGAACTAGTCACTTTGAATGTTTAGCATATTTGTTTCTTTTTTTTCTATTTAGGTATATTATTTTAAAAATTGAACAAGCTACGTTGTAATAAGATCTCCTTTCAAAGAAATTACTAATCTGGGCACAATGGTATGTGCCTGTAATCCCGGCTATTCTGGAGGCTAACACAGGAGGATTATGAGTTGAGACCAGCCTGGGCAACACAGCAATACATCATCTCAAAAACAAAACAAAACAAACAAAAACCCCTAGATTCTTTCTTATAAAGGTGAGTGATTTTTAACCTCCATATCTGTTATGAGATGTCTGGGGTACTCTCAAATTTTAAATGTTTAATTTCTCACCTCCAGTGCAGTGGTATTTGGAAGTGAGGGTGGGGAAAGTAATTAGATTCAGATGAAGCTAAAAAAAATGGTCCCCGGGATGGTATTGCTGTACTTATAAGGAAAGAGCAAGGCTTGCTCCTTTCACCTGTGAGCAGGAAAGTAGCCATAGACAAGAATTAGGCCCTCGCTATGAGCCAACTCTCCATTCAAGAACCGGCATCTGTATCTTGGGCTCTTATGAGGAGGAAACACAGAAATAAATACCTCTTTTTTAAGCTACCCAGTCTACTGTTTTTTCTCTTTTTTTCAGACGAAGCTGTCCAATACACCCCTGCCCTCACACATTCATTCACTTTTATTTTTCTCCCTTTACTGCAAATTTTTAACCCTCTATTTCTCCCTTATTTTCAATATTTTCTTCTTGTATTCTTTCGAATATAGCCGTATAATAAAAAATAAAGGCCTTCTCTGAATCTGAATGAATAATTATATGTGGATGGAGGAATATTAAAATAGATTATCATTATCCATTGGGAGAATGGCTTGAGGCTGCAGAGATTTATGGCTTGCTAGATGTAATCTCATTTTCTGACAATGTCTCCTTTGTAGGGGTTCTAAGACCATACATAATCTGCTGGTCCCACTAGGAGCGATTCACAAACACTCCAGAGACCAACTTAACATGTAAGCTATAAATCAAAGGTGACTTCATTTCCTAAACTAAGAAGAAATTCAATTTCTACCCTAGATCTATGACTTTGATAACTTTGAGCTAGTATCATTTATATTCCCAGAGTTCTTTATCATTCGATAAAATAAAATAATACACACAAATATCCCTGTAGAACCAGAAGGAGCCAAGTTGGGCTCAGTCAACTTGGAAATATAGAGAAGTTCCCCAGAGCAATCAGCCATGGCAGTGTATCTGTTAGATGAGGAACCACAGTTTATAGAATCAAACCGAGGCAGAGGGAGCATTCCCGACTCCTGTGCCATAGCCTCTCGCGTGGGAACTCAGCAAGGAGAGACAAGGATCACTCTGATAGAGATTCCAACCTTTCATTGAACTTGAACTAGACCAGCAGAGGTTGTGTTACTTTCATTTTGACAAGTTAACATCAGCTGGAAGTCTCCAGAGAACATGACTTCAGTAATAGAGGATGAAGGAAATTACAATTATTCATTTTTTTGTGTATCATGAGATTTAGTACACAAATTTGAACCCAAAGACCTTTCAAAGTTTAGCTCTCTCTTGAGCTTTGTGAAATGTTCGAGTCATTTTCTTTGCCAAGGCCACTTGAGCTTGTAGGTTTTCCCTTAGGCTTTCTGGGACAAGCTCAATTAAAAAACCTTAGTTTACTCATCTTGATACTTTAATTTTTATGCTAGAAATCTTGCTAACTCAAGACCGACCAAACTATAGTCCCACCTCTACTACTAGCACTTCAAGCTAAAATCTGGTCTTTTTTCACCAGCCAACAGAGCCTGTCCTCCCAACGGTGCCATTCCCTGGCTCTGTATCTAGCACGACTCTATGTGCACTGAGGGCAAGCACTATGTCCTATGTGTCCACATCCTAAGATCCTAAGATCTATATAGAATGTGTGGACATGTACTTGTGTAGGTTAGGGACTTATATGCTTTTGTCCATGTGAAAGGGGGATTTTTTTGTAAGTCAGATACATATACAAATGCATACACATCCTGGAAACTTACACAATACTCTCTATTCACCTGGCCATTACAAGTGGGCTTGTTTTAAAATATGCCTTTATAATTAACATGGGCATTATATCAAAACCAAGAATTTTAAAAATTCAAAAATAGCCAATTTGCTTACCTTTATTATTATTAAATGTGTATTGTACTAATATACAGGTATAACTGGGTTTTTTTTGGCTGAAATCCCTGCTTTGCAATTATGTGAAAGCAAAAATAAATTTAAGTACTTGGTGACAATTTTTCTTTTGTTATAACAGAGTAAAATTCTGGGCAAAATACATAATCTTACCATTAGTATGGATGACATAACTTCCTAAAAATGTGTGAGCATGAGGATGTTACTGTTGTTGTTATTTTACTGTGACCAAGCAAGAAATTCTGGGGAAGAAACTACCTCCGGAAATGTAGTTGATTTGCATTTCAGGAATGTGTGTAAAAGGTAAGAACCTGAGTTTGGGAGAGGGTCACTCAAACAGCTGCTAAAACCAGCAGGCTCCAGCCAGGAGTTATTTAGCAAACAGATGAAAGAACTATTCCTGTATGCATCTTACATTTTCTTACTTTTCACTAAATTTGCATACAAACACAGTCAAATTCACAATAACGACCTGTATTTCACCTCAACCCACCCTCTGTTGCTTACTCCAAATTTATGTCCTACAAAAAGTTGCCCTAAATATTTCTGAGGTAATCTAGGGTACCTCATGTGAGTCTGTTAACAAATTGGCCAATTGTCACTGGAAGTGTCCCAGGCGGCTGTTCCCTGCAGGGAAGAGCGCTGTTTCTAAAACCCCACTGAAGTGAGTCAGAAGGAGAACTTCAAATATCAAATGGCTTCTCTAATATGAGAAAACCTGATTACAATTATTTCATAGAATTCATTGAGGGGAATAACGGGAATTGGAGGGGAGCAGGAGGGTGTGGGAGAGTTGAAAAGGGAGAGGGGAAGAATTTGTAATTTTGGCATGATATGTATATACACAAATACTCGAGATCAATGTAAACATTATGTATTGTATCTATACATATCAATGAAATGGAAAAAAATAAAACCCCGCTGCCTCTCAGAACAGTTGGGTTTTCTTCAAGGAGAGAATCAGCCCCGCGGGAATCTGTGATTTGGACACCTGCTCTGTTCCTCACCGTGGACACAGTCCCACGTTGGAAGAGGCTCTGTAAGGTAGGAAACTTCCTTTCTCGTTTCAGTGTGGGATTATTTTTAGTGAGACACAAGGTAATGCCATAAACAGTTTTTCACCAAAAGCACATTTTAATTATTTATTTTACTTAATCTGGGTTTTATTTTTAAACGGAAGTCTGAAGGAGGAGACATGGAGCAGAAATTAGTGACAGAGAGTGCTGCATCCACGGGAACCTTGGCGTTTCGCTTATACATGGGCCTCAGAGCAGACACCCGGCATGTTTATCATGTTAGCTCTCTTGGAAGACCCTGACAAGAGAGTCCACACCTGCAGACAGAAAGGGAGCTGGCAACCCAGGGCTTCTGCTGGACTTCAAAAGGCTGCAGGGAAAGCCAAAAACAAACCAGAAACACGTGAGACCACAGATGATTGAGATAATTTTTCAGATTTTTCCAGTTTTATAACGTGATCTTCTTCTGGTCTAGCATCTACAAAAGAAGTAAGCTCTTTCTAGTATCATAAACATGTACCAATAAAAATCAATATGAAATTTTTCAGTCAATAAAGTTAGCATAATTTTCAAAGAAAGAAAGAGAAAGAAAAAGAAAGAGAAAGAAAGAGAGAGAGAGAAAGGAAGAAAGAAAGAAATATAGAAAGAAAGAAAGAAAGAAAGAAAGAAAGAAAGAAAGAAAGAAGAAAGAAAGAAAGAAAGAAAGAAAGAAAGAAAGAAAGAAAATGATATCCAGGACTTCAAAGCATCTTTATGACTAGTAATTAAACGGTCTGTCACTCTAAAATATTCAGGCAAAGTCTAGGATTCATCTGACTAATATTGATATCTTAGATTTGACAAATGTACCTACCACAGTTACAGGAGATGGTACCACTGGGAGAAACTGAAATTGAGTGAGAGAACTAAGGGACTTCTCATGATTACCTTTGCAACCTTTCTCTAATCTTAGTGGATTCCAAAATAAAAGTTTATAGAAAAAAAAAGCCACAGATGTACAAAATGCACAAAAACTTACTTGAAACCAATTAACTGAAAGCAATGAGAAAATAAATAACCAGAAACTGGAATTACACAACATTGACTTGGAAAACATGATGAATATGTTCAAAGAAATAAGTAGAATGATTTTGGTCAGCTGGAAAATATTTTAAACATGGGAATTCTGGAATCAAAAATTGAAATAGCTGATATTAAGTCTATCAAGTAACTTCAGCGTCAGATTAAATAGTGATTGTGTAAGGTGAAAAAAATTGAAAACAAAAAACAGAAAGGAAATATAAAATACAAGAAAGAATGCAAGACATGAGGTATGGTAGAAACATCATTAACCTAGGCATGATTCGTACCCCAGGAGGAAAGCATAAAGGAACTGGGCAGAAGTGGTAGCTGCAATGGTAGTGGTTGAAAATGTTACCAAAATGATTAAAAATATCAAGACAGGGGCTCACAAAGCACTGGAAATACCAAGACAGAAAGAGAAAGGGAAAATCGTAACGTTATGTGATGTTTCTCTACTTCTTACTCAAAAGGGAAATGTAAATTAAAACCATGATGAGAAATCACTCACCAAGATTTCTAATTTTCTTAGCCAACAATACAATTGTTAAAATTGTGGATGTGTTAGCAGTCTCATCTGCAGTTACTGGAATTTTAAATTGAGAGTAAAACACCTTGGAACCCACACGATGATATCTACAAGAGCTCAACACCTCTCCTTAGCACCGAACCAACAGAACCGCACCAAAAGATATACACAAGAAAGCTCACAGCAGTGTTACCAACCATACAACAAATAAATGGATTGTGTACAGGGCAGTAGATGTCATACAGGCGGTTCATGGAAGGAGAGTCTAGACAGAAATGATTACTTCCTGTGTTTGGTTGAAAATTTAGAACACTTTTATCTTTGGAGAGAACAGGGTAAATAGTGATTGGTAGGGCTGTTGGTAAGCTTCCGTTTCTTAGTCTGAACCCTGATTTTGTGGGTATGTACATGTTGAAAAAATTCATTAAACTTAATTCATCCCTTAAAATTTGTGTGCTTTAAGTATGTCATGATTCAAAGATAAAATTATTTTTAAAAGTCATTTTTAATTGGAAATGATGTTAGCATTCACTTACACACATATACATATGTACAAAGGTAAAGTGGATTGACAAAATAGGCTTTTCATGGCCACAGAGAAAATACCTTAATTAACAAAGCCATTCTCAATAGAGGTAAGTACATTAGAGTCTGGAAACTTTCAGAAACCAATAATCATTACGTAACCCTTGTCTCCTGGGCACATGATGGTGACATTTTTACAAACTGTGATAGAGAATTATGGGCTCTCAGTATCAGAAGAGCTTATTGGCACTGATCCCATTATCTAGTGGTAAACAAATACTTCACACTTTTATAATCTTAATTTAAAAAATTTTTAACCTAAGGAATAGAGATACATAGCTTAAACGTTTCAATATAATCTCCCTTTCTCTTCCCAAAATTTCATATTTCTAAAGGCAACCATTTCCACCTATTTGAAGTGTTCACATAGTACTTATGTCCATATTACAAAAGAACTAGCTGGAATATCGCAAAGGTCTTAAGCCCGGTCTGTTTCAAGGTTTGTTGTGTTCATGTTATGACATGAGGACACCACCTTCCTACATGTACACCCCACCTTCCGCCTAATGTAGCACTGTTACTCCTTATTTTTATTTACTTTTATTTTAAAAATTTCATTGTTTGAATAAAAATGGCTATGTAAATATTACTCACACTGAGCCATGTCATATACTGCGTGGTATCCTCTTTTGTATAATACCTTGCTTTCTTGGAGTTAACTCTTTAAAATATTTTCCAGATTTCTAAGAACGTATCTTCATGCTCTCACACATAGTCCAGGACTTTATGAAGTTACTGATGATACAATGGAGAACATCCACAGGCCTCCTCATGAGCGGTCTTCCGTGAAGCTAGGAGCCCGTTGTCCCTGCTCAAATGGGAACACTGACTTTCCTTTGCTCTTTTGGTCTATTTGAGCCCTCACTGATTTGAGTGATGGACAGTCACATTGGTGAGGGGGTCTTGTTTAACAAAGTCCGTCAACTGAGATGTTAAACTGTGCTGGACATCCATGTTCTCCTGCCCATGGTCATCAATACTCCTGGGCTTGGGCTGAACTACACCACTGATTTCCTGGTTTTCTAACCTGTAGGTGACATATCATGTATCTTCCCAATATTCATAATTGTGTGTACAAATTCAGAGACAGAGTCAGATTCTGTGTACTACACCAGGTATTAAACCCATGGACCCGGGTTCCAGGGTGCGGGTTAAAATCTAATTAGCCTGGAGAGAAAAAATGAGGCACTGCCAGATGCCCAGTCATACTTTATTCATGTCCAACAAAGTACACAGCAGGGAAGTGAAGTCATGTGCCGTGCTATATTTCTGTCTCTGCCTACTTCTGCATTATTTTACATCTTTTCTGCACTGCTAGTCTGCTAGTGCAGTTACAGAAAGTTTCAAACAAAAGTGGCCTAGTGTCTTCTAATCATTCACAGTGGTATCTTACATCACTACACTGGGTGACTAGGAAGACCCCTACACGGTAGCCAGGACGTGCCGAGTCAGCAAGCCTTAACTGTCCCGGTGAACTGCAGAGTGAGGTGATTAGCTGGAACTCCCCAGGCAGTTCACGTGAGACAATCAGGAAACCAGACCAGAGGAGGCAGCTACAGAGTAGAGTGATGGTCACCAACCTTACATGCTGTTAACTGCTTTCTATTTCCCTTGGTTAAGTCCCCTCATCTCCTGTTCTTCTACCTCCTTCTGTCTCTTTATTTGATAGTTTCTGAACTCCTCCCTCTTGATTAACCCCTTAAGCCCTGTACCGTAAATCTCTGCAGAGCTGGAAGCTACACTGCTTCCACATCACTCCCAACTCTCCCTAGCTCATGTGACCCTGCGTGTACTTCTCTCCCCTACCTGCTACTCGCTGACTGGGGTAGGAGTACTGACAGGTTATTCACTAGCACACAAACACTCCTCTCCTTTCTACCTTATGCCTGAAGATAACTTCTAATCATAGTTTGCTCTCCCCATTTCAATTCCCCTCATAAGTACAACTGTTAAGTGTCAATGACTTACAGCCATACAGATAGACTAGTTGAGACATTACCTGTATATGACTTAGCAAATAATAAATTAGTAACAGAGATTTGTGTATATATTATTATTATTATTATTAAACCTGTGCAGTGTGTCCGTGTGCCCAGTACCCCTGCTCTGTACTCTCCATCTGCACCACACTCACCCCTGCACACCCACCTGGCAGTGAGAGGGTGCCAGGACTGGCAGCTTCATCCACAGCAGAAAAGCCTTCCTCAGGTAGACCAAGCAGGTCTGAAATTACAAAGTAAATGAGCTATAATGAGGAACCCAACCTTGGGGACACAGACAGACTGTTACACAGCCAAAGCATGACAATTTCCGCTGTCAGAATGCAGAGACTGTTTAAGGAGCTACCAAAGCAAGTCAAAGAAATACTCAACAGCAAGAGGAGAAGACGTGGGGGCAGGATGGCTCATAAAGCCTCCAGCTCACCACGAGAGACAAGGGACCAGAAGAAGATCCATAATTCTTAAACTTCAAAAAAAAATTCAACTTGCTGGAAGAATACAAGACAGGCTCAGACAGCAAATTATGCAAGGTACTTAAGGAATTCTAAAAAGATTTAGCCAAAGATCTTAAAGATGAAATAAATGCAAAACCAGCAGAGCTACAAAAGTCAATACAGAAAACGAATGACAAATTCATGAAAGAATTCCAAAGATATGAAAAGATAAAGGAAGAGCATCAGGAGATTAAAAACCTCCATGCAAAGGTTGGGAACAGAGTAATCCAAAATGAGGAGAGAACTTCTGATTTAGAAGACCAGACCAAAACAAAGGTTGAAACAGTTAAAAGCATTCAGTTAACTCAACACCAACAAGGAAAAGAAATACAATAGATTATAGAAGACTCAAAGAAACTTAACCTCAGAATAACAGGAATACAAAAAAAAGGAAATCCATACTAAAGGTCTAAGAAACCTATTCATGGAAGTTATAAGGGAAAACTTCTCATGCATAGAAAAAGAAACAGACTCACAGTGAGAGGCATACCTACACCTACTCGATATAACCAAAAGAGACGCTATCCTAACTATATCATAATAAAACTCTGGTATTCGTTGCAAAGAGAAAGAGAGCATCCTAAAAGCTGTAAGAGAGAAAAAAACATAAGTTACATATCAAGGCAAGCCTACCAGAATAACAGCAGACTTCTTAACACAAATTCCAAGGTCCAGAAGAACCTGGAGTAAGTCTTCAAAACCCTAACAGATAATAACAATCAACCAAGACTCCTGGACCCAGAAAAAATATCGATTAAAATCAACAATGGAATAAAAACCTTGAAATAAGAAACCTTGAAGAAATTTATGACAACCAAACCAACACTACAAAAAATTCTCAAGGGTCTTCTGGATAGAGAATCAGGGAACAATCACAATAAAGAACACAGCAGCAGTTTTTTTCTGTAATAGAGACAACATCTGAAGTTTCCCTGATCACAAATGGAACAGACATACCTGGTCATTCTCCTTTGAGTCTTAAAGGCGGCCTTGCTGAGCACAGCAATCCTAGTGGGTAGCTGTTTTCTCTCAGGTCATGAAATGTACCATACTCCACTTTAGAGAAATCTATCACTCTGATGGGGCTGCCCTCAAAACTGACTTAGAACTTTTCTCTTGCAGATCTAAAATTTTTTCTTTGTCCTGTACTTTTAAAAGTTTGACTTCAACATATTATAGTGAAGCCTTTTGCTGCTCATGTCTATTTGGGGACGTATCAGACTCCTGTATTTGTCTCTCCCAAGATTCTGAAAGTTTTCTGCTATTTTTTGATTGAGCACGTTCTCTCTGACCTTGACCATTATTTCTTCCTCTTCTGGTATATTGAAGATGTGAATATTTGATCACTTAACAGTGTACCAAAGATCTTGAAAGCTCTTTCATTCTTTCTTTTTTATTCATTGTTCTCTGAGTATTTTGATAGTTTGAACAATACGTCTTCAGACCCTAGTGATATTCTTTCTTTCATTTGAATTAGTATTTAGAGGCTTTGAACTATTTTATTATAAATGAGGTCTTCATTTTTAAGATGCTTGGTTGGCTCTTTTTCAAGTTCTCTGTCTCTTGGCCACATTTCTTATTTATAGCCTGCATTGCCATCCTAATTTCCTTCAACTCTCATTTTCTTAGATTTCATTAGGATTTTTAAAACATCATTATTTGATTTTAAAAGTTATTCTGTTGGATTCTGTTAGCAGCCATGTTATCCAATATCTTTGAAATTAGTTACTGAAGAGTTACAGTCTCTGGAAGGTATTGTATTACTTTATTTTTTCTTATGTTTCTTTGTTGAGACTTTGACATCTGGTGGAATGGATGCTGTTAGACCTTAAAGTGAACATGGCCATCTCAGGAGCTTAACCAACCTTTGCTCCCTTCCTGCTACCTTTGCTCCTGCCCCTTTCCTTCACCTGTGCTCCTATCACATACATAGCCAATGACTTCCATTATCTTTGCCCATGTAATGAACACAAACCTGGCCAATGACTAACAACTTCCTATACAAGGGAATCTGTCTCCCATAGCCGTTGTGCCACCCAAATCTAACAGATACTTCAACAGATGCCTCTACCACTCCTACGAGATGGCCTTACTAGTGTCTTTCTGTTAAGGTGTGTCTTAAAGTATTGGTTTGTTATGCAATGTTGAATTTGTTTTCATCTGGGTTTTGTAGTGCTATCTCCTGTAAGATTTTTTTGCTGTGATTATTCTTAATATAGTGAGTATGAGATTGAAGTCAGGGTGACCTACTGCAGGTTGCACAAGCACAATCACTTTATATACCAGTAGTTGAAGTAGGTATCATGTAAGCACAGAGTGTGCGGGGAGCATCCTTGGGGGTTACTCCTGCAATGAGAATAGTAGCTCCTATTGGATGGTGGCATGGCTTCTTGAGTTACTTTTGATGCAGTTTCTGTCACCTGAAAGAATCTCTGGCATCTGTTGATGTAGTAGCAGAAGGACTGCCTCTGTTATACTCACACCCAGTCCTACTGGCAGTGTGTGACCAGACCAGGTCTGGGGCCATGGATGGTCAGCACTTAGGGTTGTGGTGGCAGCAAAAGTTGGGTGGTTCATGCTCACCCACAAGCAGAACCACAGACCCATCCCATTCTGACCCTGGGGGTTCACTAGGAAGTAAATTCTTTTTCCAAAGACAGGATGCTGTGGAGATTTCAGAGTCCTTATTATTTGGGCTGCAAGCCTGTAACCCTTACAGGTTTGCATCTGGAACATCCCTCAAAAGCCTTGTGTTTAGGAAGTGATTCAGTCATAAGAGTTAATCCACCGACACCTTGTGCTGTTAAGGGGTAAGGCCTAGCTGAAAGAGGCAGGTCACTGGAGCATGACCTACCTCTTCCCTTCCTCTTCCATTCTGCTTTTTTTTTTTTTTTTTTTTTTTCTTGACAGGGTCTTGGCTCTGTAGCCCAGGCTGGTCCTGAACTCAGGATAGAGCCCACACTGGCCTTGAACTCACAGCAATCCTCCTGCCTCAGCCTCTCAAATGCTGGGATTACAGGCATGCACCACCACGCCCAGCTTATGTGGTGCTGGGGAACTGAACTCGGGTACTTACTGCTTGACTTAGTTCTTGCTAGGCAAAAGCACTTTAGCCACTGAGCCATTCCTCCAGCTCCCATTCTGCTTTCTTTTGCCATAGAATAAACAATTTTCTCCAGCTTGGGAATTTGCTGTATCTTTCCACAAATTCAGGCCACCTGTGAATGAACTGAGATCTCCTGAAACTACGAACTGAAATAAATCTTTTCTCCTTTAATTTGTGAGCATCAGATATTGTGTCCCAGAAACAAAAACTTAACTAAGACAGAGGGCTATGAAACTCTCTGGTAGCTTCAATGGCCGATGTCTGAAATAATGATTTTCCAGGACTCTTTCAGCTTTATTCCCACAGAGAGAAGCTCCCTATTAGCCTCTTGTCCAAGGTGTAGACGGTAAAACTTTTTCCCATGCTGTCAGTTCTCTCGTCACTCTGTTCATTGTTTCCTTTGTCATTTAGAAACTTTTCAATTTGATATAATCCTATTTGTTGATTCTGGGGCTCTTTCTTTTGCATCAGGTGTCCTTTTGAAAAGGTCTTTGCCCACACCTATGTTTTCAAGAGTTTTGCCTATTTTGTCCTTCAAGATGTTCAGTGTTTCAGTTTTAATATCTAGATCTTTGATCTACTTTGATTTGATTTTGGTACATAGTGATAGGTGTGTGTCTAGATTCATTCTTCTTCATGTGAATATCCAGTTTTCCCAGGCCATTTATTGAACAGGCTATCTTTTTTTCCAATATTTGATAGCTGAAGGTACTTAAAGTTGTCTCTGCATCCTTTTTTTCTGTTTCATTCATCAACCTGTTTGTTTTTGTCCCAATACTTCATGGTTTTTTAAATCACAGTTGCTTTGTGACATAACATGATGTCTGGAATCATAATGCCTCTTGCTTTTTTTTTTTTTTTAGTTCCTCAGGATTGCTTTGGCTATTATGTATCTCTTTTTGTTCCATATGAATTTTAAGATTGTTTTTTCAAGTTCTCTGAAAAAATGTTGTTAGTATTTTGATAAGAAATGTGTTGAATCTTTATATTAATGTTGGCAGTATGGCCATTTTGACAATATTATTTCTGCCTATCCAAGAATCGAGGAACAGGGGATAACTTTTCACTTTTTAATGTCCTCTCCAATTTCTTTTCTTTCAGCATAATACAGGGTTATTTTATTTTATTTTATTTTTTGGTATAGATTCTTCACTTCCTTCATTAGGTTAACTCATAAGCACTGGCGATTTTGAGGACCTATTGGGATTGGGATTATTCTTCTCAGCTCTTTTTCAGTGAGTTCATTGTTAATATAAAGAAATGCTATGAATTTGTTTGTGTTAATTTTGTATCCTGAAATTTGGCTGAATTTGTTAATTAGCTCTAAGAGTTTCTTGGTGGAGTTTTGCAGTCTTATTTGTAGAGAATCGTGTCATCTGTAAATGAGGATATTCTAACTTGCTCCTTCCCAACATGTATTCCCTTATTTTGTTCTTGTTCCTAGTTGCTTTGACTAAGGTTTTGAGTACTATGTCGAACAGAAGAGGTGAGAATGGACAGCTTTGTCATGTTCTTGATTTAAGGGAAAATGGTTTCAATTTTTCCCCATTTAGTATAATATTGGTAGTAGGTTTGGCATAAATGGCTTGTATCTGCTTGAGGTAAGGTCATTCTAAACCAATTTTCTTCACCATTTATGTCATAAACGGATGTTTATGGATTTTGTCATAGGCATTTCCTACATGTATTCACATGAACATGTGGTTTTTATTCTTGCTTTTATTTATGTGGTGTAGTATATTAATTGATTTACATATGTTGAACCATCCTTGAAGCTGATTTGATCTTGTTATATGATCTTTTTTAATGATTTGCTGAATTCTATTTGCCAATATTTCATTGAAGATTTTTACATCTGTCTTCATTAAGGAGATTGGTCTAGAGTTTTCTTTTCCATGCCTTTGTCTGGTTTTGGCATCAGGATAATGCCAGCTTCCAGAAATGAATTTGGTAATGTTCCTTCTCTTTCAATTTCACGGAACATTTTCAGAAGCATTGGCAATAACTCTCCTCTCGTGTACTGTAGAATGCTTCTGTGAAACCATCCAGTTCCTAGCTTTTCTTTGTGGGTAGCAATTTTATTACTGTCTCCATTTCAATGCTTGTTATGGGTATTTTCAGAGTTTTGGTGTCGTTTTGGTTCAATTTTGGCATTTGTATGTATGTATAAAATTCACTGTTTCATTCTGGTTCTCCAGTTTTTTGAGGTGTAAATTTTCAAAATAGTTCTTTATAATTCTCTGAATTTCAGTAGTCTCTTGTGATTTTACCTTTTTTATTTCTAATAATATTGAAATAGGTTTTTTCCATCTTTTGGTTAGTTTAGGTATTGTTTTTATCAATTTCATTTATTCTTTCAAAAATCCAACTATTTGATTCATTGATCTTTTCTACTTTTATCAGTTTCAATTTCATTGATATCTGCTCTGATCTTTATAATTTCTTCTACTACTTTTTGATTTAGATTGTTCTTGTTTCTTCAGGACTATCAGGTGCATCATTAACTTGCTTATTTGAGATTTCTCTGGTTTTTGTAACATGTACATTCATAACTATAATGTTTCCTCTTAGCGCTGTTTTCATTGTGTCCCACTGTTTCTAGTATTATGTGTTTTTATCATCATTTGACCTTAGGAAAATTTTTATTTTGTCCCTGGTTTCTTCTCTGACCCATTGTTTGTTCAATAATAGATTATTTAGTCTCTGTATATCTATATAGCCTCTGCAGATTCTTCTTCTGTTGATTTTCAACATTATTCTGCTATGATCTTAAAATAAGCAAAGAATTATTTTGATGCCTTTGTGCTTATTTAAACATACATTATGGCCTACAATAAGGTCACTTTTGGAAAATATCCCATGTGCTGCTGAAAAAAGGTATATTCTACTGAGCTTAGATGGAACGTTCAGCACACACTCTCCACCCCAAGCATCTAGATTAGCTCCCAGCTCAGTGCTGCTTAGAAGGGGGATCCAGACTCATTCTTTCATAGATTCTTCTAAAGAGTCCCCTTTTTAACTTTATTTATTTATTGATTTATTTATTTATTTATTTATTTATTTATTTTTCTTGGTTGACTGATTTCCCCTCAGATTCCAGGAATTTTTGCTTCTGAAATGCTTTTCTCTATTCCCATCCTTTTCCTTCATTCCAGTTTCCTTTAATGAGCCTCAGATTTTGCATTAAAATCTTGGTTACTGTCACCTTTGGGTTGACATCCCACATCCCTCTTGGTTCCTATGTAACATGGAGACGAAGTTGGAAGCCAGATACTCTACTGCTGGATCAGCTGGACATACCAAAAAGATGTCTCAGAGAAAAAGAACAGAGGAGGTAGCACAGCCAGGGGAGTGGCAAATATACACAAAGTGGGCTGTGAGAGGCCAGAGCAAGTGCTCCTAGTCCCTGAGTGTACTGCTTCATGTCCACAGTCACAGCAAAGGGGTTGGCAGCCTGGAGCATCAAGGCAACATCAGAGCACTCGCCACACAGACAGACAGCAAAACCAGAGGCAGGAGGTACAACGAGGACATCACGTGTAGAACTGGGGCTTTCTCCTCTCTGGTCTCTCACTGGGAAGACCCAAACATCTCCTTCATATACTCAATGTCATCTTGCAGAGAAACAAGGACAGAGAGTATGGCTTTAGGACACCAGCAATTTTACCGAGAGAAATGGAGCCAAAGTCAGGAGATTATTTCAATTACGATACAGTCGAGAATGTAATTACCAGATTTTGATAAGTTTTAAATGTGACTTTTTTTCTTTTTGCTCACTGAATAGGATGTGGAGGAAGAGCACATCATTTCTTAGAATAACAAAACATTTCTTCCCGATCTCTGAATTGTAATGCAAGCTCTGCTTTGTTTGCATTTCACTAAGGAATAGTGTCATATTTTTAATGATTTATTTTGTCTCCTACTAATTTTCTGTTCACACATATGCCTACCAGTGCATGTCTTTCTCACTGTTTTAAGTATTTGTGTGTGTGTGTGTGTGTGTGTGTGTGCGTGTGTGTGTGTGTGTGTGTGTGTGTGTGTGTGTGTGTGTGTGTATTTAGCGCTTACTTTATGAGCATAGTGGTGAAACACAAAAGCATTAACTCTCGTGGGCCTGCTGGACTGAGCTTCCTAGCTGTGGAACTTGATTAAGCCCCTAAGTAACCACTTAGATTAACTGATACTACTCAAGTTTTCGGTTGTGAGTATAAAATTAAAAAGTGGAAATAAAATAGGGCTATATAAATATGAAAGATGACAAAATTTTATTCGTTTAACATTAAATGCATTCAGCAAATATTTATTGCATTTCTGGTAAGTTCAGAACACTAAGATAGAGAAACAAGACATACTATGTGTATGGAAACAAGGTTTCCATGGAGCTAAAAGCCTCTGAGAAGATAAACATTACTCACACCGCTACATCATCCACGAATAATCATAAGCTAATTTGCATATGCAGGACTATACTGTCGGTGTTGTCCTACTCTGATGGTCAAGAGAGACTTCCTTGAGAAGTAGTGCTCAGTGTAGATGTGAGGAATGAGCAAGATTTATGTAGGGCAGAAAAGATGAGGAAGAGCATTCTTACCCATGAAAACAAAGGGCTCTGTGTGTCAGGACAATAGAATGAGGCCTTGCGTGGTAGGAAATCAGAATTGCTACAAATTGGAAGCAGCAGGAGGGTTGCTGTTGCAAGTGGAGGCCACGGGGATGGAGGACGGTCTGAAGTGACGGTAGACAAAAATAGGAGAATTCACCATGGTGAATGTTCTTCCACTCTTGATAAGCTGGTTGTAAACTGGACCCGTTGTTAGGCTGAAAAATGCATTGAAAGCACACAGATCTTAGCCAGACTGCCTTCCACATAGTCAGAACGCTTCGATTAGCCTGTCATTGAGCATTGTGAGAGCATCATACCCAATGGTGCTGAATGCATATTACTTCTGTTGTGTTGCTTTATTTTTCTTCTTTTACTAACATGTATTTATGATACATAATGATATCAACGAGCCTGAGAAATTAGTGTATTTACACATTCCATCTTGATCATGTGTTCCATTGTAGAGGACTTTCCATGCAACTGAGTATGTTGAGCACATCCTCCTGGACACAGAAGATCACATTTTATCCCACTCCCTCACCCCAACTTATCTAGTCGTAACAAGGACATGCACTGTAGAGAAAGCTTTGAAAAATACAATTCCTCAACAGAAAATCATATATAGTCCCCGTGCACACAGGGTGTCTCAGCCTCCAGGGAGGAAGACGCACTTTGTTGTTTTGAAGATTTGGTTCCCCCATCATGTTGTTAGACTGTAAGAAAACTGTAAAATCCTTGAGTCTAGCTTGAAGAACATCCACACTTTCACTCTGATCTTTTATTTCCTTCTTTCTCCCTTTAACAGTTACATAGAAAAGGAATTTTTGGTATTCCTTTTATTAGCTTTACTCTCAAGACAAGACTAGGAAGTCTTTCTCATTAAAGACTGATATGTGCATATCAATGTGGTGTCTTCTGAGACCAATCAGGACTAGTCTAGTCTGAGAGGAGATGAGAGGAACATATTCTATACCCCTGGAACAAAACACAGAACGTGAGAGAGAGAAAGGGAAACAGGTGAGAGAGAAAGAGAAAGGGAGGAGAGAGAGACACAGAGAAAGGAACACACACACAAACAATAGAATGAAGCAGTAGAAATTGAGGGTCAGAATCAGAAGAGAGAGAGTGGTAAGTGATTGATCTCAAAGCACATTACGTTCGTTAAATTACATTGATCATGTTACAGGACTTAATTTTATTTGCCAACACCTACTTTTAGATACACAGGAGGATTGCTTTTCTTCCCTTCCTTGGAGCTGTATGGCAGTGGGACTTGCTTTGGCCGATGAAATGTGCAAAGAAGCAGCATGAGCCACGGCCTTTGCTCCTTCCTAAACTATCATTCCCGGCTCTTCCGGTGCTGTGTGTATGTGCTGAGGGGAAGGCTCATGGAAGTGGCCTGGATTGTTCAGCCAACTCATAGGGAACAACTGTTCTGAAAATTTATCATGTTCATTAGGAAATTGACAAGAGAAATAAAATTTGATGGTGTTAAATTATTGAGACTCGAGGGTTTTTCATCAGCTCAGCACTGATTAACTTATGCAGACTAATATATATATGTTTATTTAGGAACTCAGAAACATCAGTGTGCTTATCAGAAACATAAATTTGCAAGTATAAATTTTAGGTACATATATATATATGATGTGGTTTGTGTGCATATGTATTTCACAGAGAAGGAGGAAAGAGATAGAACTGATTTATGATGAAGGTCTTATTTTAGAGTAAAAAATCAGTTTTTTGACAGCTTCATTTATCCAATTTGATAGCATCTGCTATAAATTAAACAAGTGGACATACAAGGGTCAATAAACAAAATATAAAACAATATAAAATATATTTTCATTTTTCTGTTGTGCTCTGGTATATAAATGTATTACGATGACTTAGAGTCGTCTTCTACAATTCACAAGTAATACAAAGAAAAAAAAGAAAACTTAAGTAGTGAACTCAAAGCTCAACATAATAATGTGTCTTTAAGACACGTTCCCGATTACTTATGAACTCGGGAACAATGTATACTTTATATTAATAGCAATAGCATACGCCTGGTCCAGAGCTACACTTAGTTATACATTTCCTCAGTTTTCTTGATTGTAGTCTGATCCCTGATGTCGTTCTAATCTATGGTGATTTTAAAGTAGAATTTAATTTAACGTAAGTCTGAATATCCTTTGGAATGCTAGAAACCGGCATCACTGCAGCAACCCTAATGAAAAACACAGGTTTCGTGTACCAATTTGTGGTCGCGTGCAGCATTCCAGCTCTGCTCTCTCTCCTCGCTGTTCATTCTCGGTCATGTTCCCTTTCCCAGCTCTTTGCTGTTCTGGTTAAAGATGCCGATGCCGTGGGCTGCCAACCGCACGGTATGCTAAGCAGTCCGCTGCTTCCAGCAGGCTCCCACAGCTCGAGTGCAGAGGCTTTGAACTCATAATACTCACAACCACCACTAAACAGAGGTCTCAAAGAGTGTCCTATGATCCGGCAGATAGACTGCTTTTATTTTATAACACCATACATGTGGATATTATACATTGTCATATGTGTTTCAAGACAAAGGGCACGGCGTCTTCCAGGGGTCTCCATGAGGAGACCCCTCCGCGGGAGTGAGGCTGGCTCCCGCCCAAGCTTTATCACCGAGCGAAGGCCAGGAACAAGAGCAATCGTTTGTTTGTGAGTTCACGGAAGACTGGACTTTCACACTGGAGAGGGACTTCCCCATGAATAGCAATGGGAAGACTTGCGCTGGGTGTTAGAATATTTTATCTGTCCTTGTTCTGTCCTTGTTTTGAAATTGAAAAGGGAAGCCTGGTGCCTGCCACTGGTTGAGTGTGTAGATAAAGAGGATTCGGGAGTAAAGTTTAACTCTGCGGGCAAACTCGAAAGCTAACTCTTAGGCTCCTCCGGCTCAGGACAGCCATCTTCCCCTCTTCATGTCATAACAGGATTTCTTGGTCACTATTACTCCTTTCTAAAGGCAACATATTTTGGGACACAATCTCTCTGTTTCGTCTGGAGTTGTGTAACTCTAAGTCAAGAACCATTCTAAAGTACACCAAAGGCAAATCTACAAAGCCAAATTAAATTTGTTTCTATGTGCATTTACTAAATGTACACTATACGCTGAAAGCTGTTATAAATAGCTTGGAGGTATAGGAGAAATGGAACAACATCTGAAAAAATTCAGGAGTGTCTTAAAAGAACAGTTCATAGGTGACTCTGCCTATTTGAAGGAAGGAGAAGCTAGAGATGCACCGCAAATCAGACGGGGATAGAGACAGAGTTAGAAGTAAATGAAGACAGGAAGGTTAAAAAGTAGTGTGTTGTTCACACCGACAAATAGTCAAGAAACTCTAACAAAATGATGAACATGACTTACAAGATTTAAGGAAGAGGTGTGAGACTTCATTTAAATTTGAGAACATCTCCCAATTTGAGGTATATTTTGAAAATGGCACTCAGAGCTTTAATCAAGGAAGTTCTAATCCTGCCTTAGCACCTGCACCCATGGAAGGTGGCAAGGTGCCTCAGTTGTTTGTGCTTCACTTTCTTTACCCATAAGGCACAGGGAATAGTAATTCTTAGCACATACAAGTGGAGGGATCAAATGAGGTGATACATGCAGTGTTTTGCATAATGCTTACCACACTGGTATCAAGTTATGTTACTTTTTTTAGATAAAGGAGAATTATGAGCGAAAATCCGTATTAAGGTTGGGGGACTGGGGATGTAGTTCAGTGGCGGAGAGTTTGTGTCAACTGGACAAGGCCCTGAGTTTGATCTTTGATCTTCCACATTTGAAAAATAAAAAGAGATGAGTTTGGAGAGCAATGGAGAGATCAGCTTCATTAGATGGGAATATTGAGAAGTAGATGAACAAAAATAAATAATTAGAATAGATAATAAAACTGAAAGAGAGTTAAAGAATAAAAAATGTTTAACCAGAGTCACAAGAGTTATTTGTAGTTCTTTTTTCCCTTTTTCTGAAAGCTAAATGTTTCCCAAAGGACGATAGGAGTAGGGATGCATCATAAATCACTTTGGAAAGCAAAGAAGGAGAGGGACATGGGAAAAAGAACAGGGCTCTGTTGAGGGCTCGTGATGGAAATGGTGGCAAAGCACATGGAGTTTGGTTGACTTCCCCTTTCAATGGAAGAAGCTCTGGAAACCCACAGAATGCTTAGGTTTAAATAATCTCATAATCAACGTGAAATTTTTCCTAATGGAAGAACTTACTGGATAAAATGTGAGGTAAGGATTTCAGAGTAGGCAGTGCCTTGGGTTTCTTTATTTACTCTTGGAAGTTTTTCTATAAAAAATGTTTAATATTAGAAGATGATGTGGTCTAACTACTCCAAAGACTTCAAGAGCTACAGATGCTTCTTTAGGATATAACTGGGAATTACAGTATTCGTTGTTTGGAAAACATTACAGTGCCACCAACAGGCACTAATAAACGTGAATTAAATCCAAAATATTCACATACTGAATTTACAATATTCTCATGACATTTCTTTCCACACCATGAAAGACAAAGAAGTCTTTAACTCTCTAGTCTTCCTGTCTCACCTCTCCTTCTTCTCCATCTTGGTTCCTCTTCAGAATTCTGGGTCTATTCTGCAGCACTCTGCAAGGTCAGCTATGTCCCCTACTGAGTGCCCCAGTCCCTCTGAGCCAGCCCTTTCCTTATGACCATATGCTTAGAATTGTGAGAGGACAAAGCTCCTTGCCATTACTAACCAAGAGGGGGAATAGCATTGCTCTTTAGGTTCTTTAAACCTCGTGTACATCTTTATATTACTAGATAGTCCCTGTATTATCCTTGCTTCAAATTATCCAGTTAGGGTGTATCTTTTGTTTCCTGAAGAATACCCACAGATATAGTACCCACGTTTACTGTGGGCAACTCAGTGGCATAAACTCTGCCTTATGTTTTCATTTTTCCTGATGCTGTCTGTACCAAAAACATTGGTAGACCTTAATATTTTGAGGCTCACCAGAGACCCCAGCAAAGGAGAGTATACCTAGAGAAAAAACACTTTCACTAGGAGCATGGGGTCCTGACTCTCCTATTCAACAACACTAGATCTTTCAATGTGTCAGGCACTGTTCTAGGTCTTGATAATTGAGTAAAGTAAAATTCCTACTGCAGGAAATTATAATCTAATGGAAAGAGGAGCAGAACTAACATATGTATATATGAATGTGCAAAGACAATTTCAGATCATGGTACATGATACATGATATTTTTTAGTACCAGAGATGATGGAACTCTATTTTAGGTTGCATACCTAATAAAGTATCTTAGAAGTTAGTGTCTAAACTGATTAGATGTTTTTATCATCTGATTTCTCCAGTCGCTTAGGAAACATTGATTAAGGAATAGTCGTTACATTTTTTTTTTGTATTCTGAATAACCATGGTGTTGGTCAAATGGTATGATGCTATGACTTCGTGTTCTGTGAACTAAATAAAAATGACTTTTGCCTGTGAGATGTTTCTGTTGGAATGTGAGGATGAGCACTGATGTGCTAATTGATCACTCTTCACTAGAAGAATCTGCCATGGAATTCAGAAAGAAGCAATAGTTCTCAAGAAGTTCCAAAAGGGTGTCTACTTTACAAGAATTGGAAATCAATTCACACATTTTGGGGCATTTCTACTTACACATTTGCATTTGCCTCCCTCTCTGCTTCATCCTGGAGCCACTGCGACTTGCAGGTAAAATCCGCTGCAAGCTACTAATCACCGTCTTAACAAAAACCACAGTGTAGGCAGGAGCTGAATTCCAAAAATAGATATTTCTGCTCTCAAGGAATAGTAGAAAATTTGCAGATTCCCTGTATTCTCACCGATGAGGGTTTCCCTAACCTCCTCAGTTCTATTCTGAGACTTTCTCTCCCCTCTACCAGCCTCAAAGCCACTGGCCTCTCTATCCTCAAGTCTGTGGTTTCTTTCTTGAATGGCATGTTGGCTTTAAGTCCAGGGCTGATAGAGGTCATGTCAGTTGACTGGTAACTTAAGGATGGAGCCACTCATAGTCCACTTTTTCCTATGGATTGTGCAATTTGTCTATGGTAAGAATAAAAGCATAGATCTTTCTATGTATGTGATGTGTGATCAGTGATTCTCAGACCTATGGATCTCAGCACTTGATCTCACTCCTAAAAGTATTAGGGTCCCAGCACTCTGAGAGGCTGAAGCAGGAGGATTGTAAGTTAGAGCCCAGCCTAGTGACTTAGCAAAAACCTGTTTCAAAATAAAACACTTTTTAAAAAGGTTGTAGATGTGACTCAGTGTAATGGTTCTGGGTTCAATCCCTAATACTAACAATAACAACAAAATTGCTAAGGTTTCTACTAATGTTTTCTATGTGAGAAATTAAACTGGAGATTTTTCTTAATTTATTCAACATAGTAGTAGACATATATGCTAACATAAATGTCACACTTTCATGAACAAGTTGTCTTCCGAAAGCCCCTTTCCCAAATAGTAAGAAGGATAACATGGAGTTTTTTTTAGTTTTACAAATCTCTTTCACTTCCATCTGGCTTATTAGAAGGTAGTGGAAGTCCCGTTTCTGTCTTTCTATTCAGTCGTGGGATAGCAGCAACATGAGGCTGGAGTATGGTGAGAAGGGAACGAAGAGCTCCCTGCTAATCTTAGAACATGCTACATGATTTGGAGAATTATAGGAAAATAGGGTAGCTACAATTTTACCCTTTGAACTTTAAAAGGCATATTTCAAATATTAGATCTCGGTAGAAACTCAGAAGTCACATCACAAATCTTTCCGTCTAAAAAATATACGAACTCAATGACAAGTTATGGGTCGATTCTAGCCAACACCTGGAAGTTTAGGCCAACCGCGAAACGATGAGTCCCCAGAAGCAAGAAAGGGAAAGGATTACGTTCGCACACCCCTCCAAGCTCTCCACTTATTTTTTAATTTCTGAGTTGCTCTCTGTAGCAGCATTGGGCTCCATCCAGTGAATATATGTTGAGCTAGCCACTTAACAAATTCAAGCTGTGGTTTAGGGCTGATAAATAATTATGTTAATTAACAGGTTGGAGAAAAATATGATGTTATTCCTGTGGAATGTTCTGAAAAGCTGGAAACACTTAACTGCAAAAACTACATGTGGTGAAGTAACCAATAATTTGCTTAAAAAACCCACATCTGGTTTGCTGGCTCAATGCAGGGGTTAATAATCTTTCGAGGGCAGTCCTGGTGGAGACGGTCCCGGGATAAACAGCCAAGTGTTCACGACAGGAAGTACGCCTGTTCTTGTAGCACAAGCGTTTATGTTGGCTCCTAACCAGAATGAGATGTACAGGAATTGTTTAGTTTGTCTATTTCTTATCCTATAGCCTACAGTTCAAAAATGCCCAACTCGCATATGTACACTTGGAGATGGGTGACGGTTATGGGAAAAGTAGTCAGGTGAGAATGGGAAAATAATATCTTGCCCCAAACTTCCAAAAGCATGTAGCAAACCAGTATGACAGTAAAGAAGAGAAAGAGGCACTAGAGTCATACGTGCACAACGTTTCATTATCCTAGCAGGAATACTGGTAGTTGTACATCTTCATTGCCGTAGGCACAGATACAAGAGTTATGAGGAATACACAAGTGAGTCGTCTGTGGCACTCGATCTCCAGCTCTGAAGGGACACTGACACGAACATACAATGTATAGCCCAAGTCCCAGTGTGACTTGTGTCATTAAAGGGAAGTTCCAGAAGAGACCCCGTCAGGGGAACTGCTTGGAAGCTCAGAGGCTCCCCAGAAGGTGTCCTTCAACAGGGACGTTTCAGCTGAGGAACAGAGAAGGCCAAGATTCCAGTGAACGCAACTAAATACAGGATGGTGCTGGATGGTGCGGGCCAGTGCCTCTAAGACAGACTGAGGCCGGGAAGCAGGAATAGTGAGGAAGGCCATTTGGCTCAAAGGTAAAGCAGATAAAAGAAGATCAGGAAGCTAATCAGAAAAAGACCACCGTTGGAGAGGCCAGTTTTGGATATTTATCTGGCAGCCACAGCAACAGGGATGATGAAATAGACCAGTACATCTGAGCACCAAGATAATCTCAGCAAGACATTTGCATGGTGGTCCAGGAGGTCTCAACAGACAGGTGTGCTATTTGCTGACTGTCACCCACTGGCTATGTGTATAACACCGTGACTGACTGGGTATGAAGATACAATGACCAGCTGATGTAGGGGAGATGGTGAAGAGATTCTTTTAGCTAAAAATTAGAACCAGAACTGTGTAAGGAAGGGGTAGATTTTGAGATGAAAAGAAGGAAAAACATCTAAACTAGAAAAACAAAAGAACCAGTTTCCTTACGCCCAGTCTGGTTCTCTCCCAACCTCTCCTACAGTGAGATAGATCTCTGGGAATGTCTACCTGACTATTACAGACGGCCAACATGCAAGCATTAAGGGCATTCTAATAGCTTCCTATTACTCGTCATTTAAACATCTAATCTTAATGCACCCTACAAGATCCCACAAGTTCTAGAAATTCTGATTCCTCCAACCTTTGAAACACCACTCTCCCTCTATACTTCATCTAGGGAGGTTCTTCCCCCTATCTGCGATCCCCATCTTCAGGCCTACCACAAGGCTCCTCTGAAAATGATTTCTGCCATTTCTGCCAACTCCATGTCCACATATAGTCCTCAATTTGGCAGCTTCTTTAGAGAATACTTATATAATTTTCTGGTTACATGGATCACAAGCTCTTATCATATCCCCTAGCAACACCTTATATTTTCCTTTTCCAGACTTATCACAATTGCAGCAAGGTATGTTTGTGAAATTACCTGATGTATAGAGGTTCCCCAAAAAGCTGTCAGTCCCTGAGGACAGGGCTAGCACTGTGCCCTTCACTCCCAACACGGACGCCGGCACTGAGCAGCCTTCCAGTGCACAGTTGTTGAGAAATGCCTGGCAAAAACAAGGTGAAAGTTAGTCAGTCTTCCTAACACCAATGAGGTGACCAGTACAAGCCTAGTGTGACAGACAGAAGCTCTAATATTTTGAGCACCTCTCTTGGCCTCTTCAGAAAGGTAGTGGCAGTACTGTGGCCCGGGCTCTGTTCATGTCATCATAGGTCACCCATAATTGCAGAATCTGTGTCACAGGTGCCGAAGAGGGGTGTAGTTTCCACATAAGACAGAAGTGGGCACCGTACCAAATGCCATAAAGGAGCCAAGAGGAGAGAGATGAGGACAGTGCAGTATGGATGGCTTCTTGAGCACAGCATTGAAGAGGAATGAGGGCAGAAGTGAGACTGTGTGTTTTATAAAGTAGGCTGGATAAGGAAGCCTTCCATAGCCCTCGATGAGGAGTTCCAACATAACGAGGAAATAGCAACTTAGGCAGAATCCCTCCCAAGGTGAATGAAAGTACAAGAGAAATAAACCATATTTCATAAATAAGGAGACCTGGACTTCATTCCAAGACAAGTAAAGAAAATGTAAGTATAAAAATATGGGAGAAGTGCCTTTACTGGTAGTTGAAGATAGAACAATTAGAATTAGAGGTGCCATTTTCACTTACAAAGCTGGAATTTTTTTAAAAAGTAGTATGCTTTATAGAAAGTTGCCATTATCTTTGGATGTAAGGGCCCAGCCAACCTGACACAGAATACAGACTGCAGGGCAGAGAATGTGGCCGCCTTCGTGAGGACAGGGGATGAGTAGACTGGGTATTCCAGAGAGGAGAGAGACCAGAGTTAGGGAAGGGATAAAACAGGCAGGCCACATTAGGGAAGGGGTCCTCTGAGGCTAGAACAAAAGGTCAATCTGGAGCAGAAGTGGTATGAGCCACAGGCTGAGACGGGAAGCCAGTTGTTGAGTCCTTTGTCTTGTCCATCCACACCCTAGTTCTTCTACCTCTTCCTTCCTCCCATTTCCTCACCGAACAGGACACAGAAGAACAAAGAAGGGAGGAGAAATTGGGGCCTATGCCACTATCCATCATCGGTACTAGGCCATCCAGCCCATTAGTTGCCAACAGGACCACCAACCTGCCCAAGGGAATCTGATTGCCCCGGAGGGTGGGAGCTTCCAACTCTGGGGCCCCTCATGGCTACACTGTGGCAGTGAGGAGTTTTTATTTTGATATTTCTTCTTGGAAATCCTATGTTACTCTGTAAAGAGCCTATGCAATAAGTTTTGCTTCCACATGATTTCTTCCTCTCTGAGTTCTTTTGTCTACAAAATAGAGTAAGAGTTGGGCGGGAACCTGGGAAAGGAGACATTGGTTACCACCACGGACATGACAACAGCACACCCTGGCAAGTTCTCTAAAGGGCCTCAGTGTAAAAAGCTGTCTGTTGCACAAGATGCTGACACACAATGTGGAACAAGAATGAACAACACGCTCTCTGGTATCAAATGCTTTCTAGTCTTAAAAACAAAGAAATATATGAAGGAATGTTGTCTATACAAATTGTAGTTGTGTATAATAAATATCAACATTAACACAATATGAACCAGTGGAAGCTTCTGCTATAATTTTAAAATATGCTTTAGAAACTTAGCAATAACTCACTGATGGAGTCTTCTAATTTCCAATCCAAATAGCATGAAGACATATCCAAGAAAAAAGAAAAACATCTTACATTGGAACTGGTGCTGGCAACCAAGCTAGTGCTAAAACTAGGAAAATTTTCCACTACTTCAAGAACTACAGGAAATGGTGTGACTCATGTTTGCCTACTTGAAACTACCCACCCACCCTAAGAGAGAGCCCAAAACGTCACGTGTCCTTTACCATCAACCCTTAGGGTGAAGGATGAAGACTTGTACTAGCTTGAAAATGGAAAGGAATGCCTTGTTAAAAATAGGATTGCTCTCTCCCACATCCAGCTTACATTTCTCTTCCTTATGGATAAAAGGGCAAATCCTACAATCAAAATGGTGTCGCATAAAGTGGCTGCGTACATAGTGAGTCAGCTTTCCATTGCTATGGTGAAATACCTGAGAAAATTAACCTAAAAGGAAAAAAAATATATTTTTGGCTGATGTTTTCAGTGGTTTCGTAATCAAGTGTATCTATTGTTACGCATCTAAGACGAGGTAGAAGGGCTTAGAGAAGGAAAGTGGCTGGCCTCACGGCAATCAGCAAGCAGAATGGGGAGAGGGGCTGTGGACAACATAACCTTGAACGTCATATCCCCGTGACTTTCTGCCTCCTACTTGGACCCCTCTCCTTGGCCTATGCATCTGGGAACTTGTCAAGTGTTGAGAACACTAGTGCTCCCGTGATCCAGCCATCTCTAGGTCCCCTCATTGAGACTTCGATAAATGAGTCTTTAGAGGATAGTCCACTTGTTGTGCATACTGAGGCTGCAGACCTATGCGGCGAATGCTGTCAGACAGGCTGAGGAGAAGAGTGTGCCTCAGAAGACAGTTGTCTTGCAAATTCAGGTATTTCCACAACATGCAAAGAGAGGAAAAGAGATCCCCTCCCCTTGTACAGCAGAACTTCACAGAGTGAAATTTGGCCTGGGTCAAGAACTATGAGTAAGCCAAGACCCTCCTATCCTGTGAGCGGACAGGGAGAAGCGAGTGCAGGTGGCCAGCACCTCCACCCACAGTCCCTAGGCTGAGACAATCTCCTCTTTGTCTTAAGCTAGATAAATACACCAGACAGGGGGATGTAAAACAGCACAGTGCAAGTATTGCATGGGAACTGGAAATTCTTCCTACAGTGGTTCAAACTAGCAAACACAGATATGCCTAAGAATTGAAAACAATAGGAAAAACTACACTTTTTACTCACCGGATTGATTAAAAATGAAAAATAAAAAGAATCCAGCTTTGTTATGTACACCTGTACTTCTAGTATGCTGAGGGTGGAGGCAAGAAGACAGGAAGTTCAAGCCCGGCCCCTCAATTTAGCAACTTACTGACACCCTGTGTCAAGCTAAACAATAAAACATAAAATATAAAAATAGACATGGCTGTAGCTCAGTGCAAACGCCCAGGGTTTACCTGAACCAAAATTGGAAAAACTCACAGTGAAATACTTAAAGATAAGGTTTCTAGGGTTTCTAGAAGAGCTACAAAAAACACATTCTTAGGTATGTCAGGGAAAGTGTGAACCGCCAGAAACACTGGGGAAAGATTCGGTGTACCTGCAATATTTTTATCATTAAAGTTTTATTTAAGCAAATTCATGATTTAAACAGAAGAAGAATTACATTTTAATAGAGATTTTTGCAAAACGGGCCATCCAACGAATGCATGTTATTCAGTGATGTAGAAGCTGATGATATAAATTTAAATAAGAAACAGGATCTAAACTTTATTCTAATATCATATGACAGCAGTTTTCAAAAACCTAAGGCAAATATAGGTATGTGAAGAAGACTGAAAAAGGAAAACAATGGCAGAAATATGTTTAAAATATTAACAATAATTATGACTAAAACGTTAATACTCAGGATTATCAATACAATAGACTTTCCTATATTTTTATAAGATATATAAGTTAGGGGTTGGAGGAATAGCACAGTAGTCGCCTTGTGTTTGTTTCCCCAGTCCTACAGAAGCCGGAAATGGTGGCACATGACTGCAATCCAGTATTTAGGAGGCTGAAGCAGGAAAATTGCTGTGGGTTTCGTGTAGGCTACACAATGAGCTCAAGCATAGCCTGGATTACAGAACAAGGCCCCGTCTCAAAAAAAAGTAAGAGAAAAAGATGTGCAAATGAATCAAAGAATTGCTAGGGTATGAATTTTAGAGATAAGAGATAAGTAGAGGACAGCCAGGAATGGTGGCCCAAGGGAGATGGGTATCTAGCTCAATGATGGCAACAGTAGAAAGGAAAGCATGTCAGATATAACTTTCTGTGTCCCCGAAGCAGGCCTCTACAATTTTGTGTAAAAATGCCAAGTACTTGGTTGGCAAATTCACACTTGAAGAACACTTTACAAATCAGTTATGGAATAGTTTTATTAACAGAAGTTTTATGGAAAAATGATCTCACTCCATATGGTACACATGGACTTAAGCTCTGAAGTGGAAAACCATGATCATGGAAAGACTTTATAGAATGATAAATTAACTAACAACACGTTCACCAGGAGCTCAGTTAAAATGAAAAGAAACCTCTGGCTGGAGGTGTCCTTGAATGAGTGGCTTTTACTTCTGGTTTCAGAGTCCTCATGTATGAAATGAGAATTGCAAGATTCTCAGTTCCCCCACAGAAGCATTGTGAGTGTCAATGACACAACACACGTGGGTGGAGTTCTCTGCAAATGTAAGTCATTGTTATTAATTATATGTGCTTAGCATATAGTATTATAATACTAATAATCACTATCACGTTATGATTGATGGCATTATTATATCAATGAGAGAAGAGCCCAGAGTTACAACTGGGAGCCTTGGCACGATGGTCCCAGCCTTTCGCGGCACCATACTCTCTCTTAACGGAGGTGCTACTTACTTAGTATTGGACAGCAACTTGTTTTCCAGCTGAGATCATTTTCTAAAAGGCTTGCTTGAAATGTTTAACATGTTGTCACCCCCCCCCCCTTTCGCTTTCTCTAGGACATTACGAATGTTCTTCGTATTTTGAGTGAGGATTTTAAACATACTTTTCAAAGATAGCACCAAGTGAAATAATACCAGTAAATGTTAAAACCAGTATTTGTAATACGTTTGGTTAATGTTACTGAGAAAGAGAGCTTCATTTTCCTGAAACATTTATACCTGTGGATGTGCATGCCTGTGTGTGTGCACGCACGCCAGAAAGTACACCATGCTTCACAGTGAGGACAGAGGAGACTAATTCAGGAAACTATGGGAAAAAAAGTGGTAGGAGTGGTGTCCAGATTCGCATCCCTCACCAGGACTCCTAAGAAAAACAGGCCCCGCTTTGCAGAAGTGATAGATCTTAGTGATTTGTGAAGGATGATTACTACTATTTATTTAAAATAACACACGGGGATGGGGCTTAGATCAGTGGTAAAGTTCCAGCCTAGCATGCATCAGGCCTGGGTTCAATCCCTCAGAACCACAACACACACACACACACACACACACACACACCATACCACACCATACAGAGAGCCAAAAATAATAAGTTGTGTAATATGTAGACTGTCTGTATAATATCAGCCTGGTTTTTAACACAGAAAAGTAACAGATCTACAAAGAGGAAGATGGATAAATTTTATCTATAGTGTAGAACATTACAGAGCACTTTCACATGCTAGTGATGACCTTTGATATAAGGGGATACATGTGAGTTAACATGACTGATGAAAGAAGACTATATCCAATACATATATTATGATTAAATTATATAATTATAATCTATAGAAATATTAATTTATGATGCATGCACTGCATAGAAAAAACTTAAAAGAATGTACTCCAAAACATTAACCCTGATTATCTCTAACTGACCCAATTGGAGTACTGTTTTTTACTTTCTATTTTGCTATAACTATTGAAATTTTTAACAATCTATGCTATTTTAACAATCATAAACAAAATAAAACTTTTTGAGAAATATAGAAATGTACACCAAAAAAGCTTAGAAATTAGGTTAATGGATAAATAAATAAATAAATAAATCAGGGCTGGAGGAATGGTTCAGTGGTTAGAGTACTTGCCTAGCAAGTACAGACCCTGGGTTTGATTCCCCATCACGACATCAGCTAGGTGTGGTGGCTCATATGTATAATTCCAGAATTTGGGAGGCTGAGGCAGGATAATTGCCATATGCTTGAGGCCAGACTGGGGTACATAGTAAGTTCACAACCAGCATGGACTACAGATGGAGAACCTGTCTCAAAATTAATTAATTAATTAATTAATTCAGTTAACATGTATCTCTCTAGGTCTTATCCCAACCTGCCCTTTGCAAATTTGCAGAGCTTAAGAAGGAAACGACAAATATCCCAGATGTAAAAAAAGACAACCTCAGACCTCTGATCTAAAAATACTTACATCTTGAATTTTAGGAGCCTTCTAATCAACAAATACTCTTTTTGTGTGTGTGTGGGCTTTCTTGCCTAGCTGAGTTAGTAACTTTACCGACACTTTTAAGGTCACAGTCAAAGGTAAAACATGAGTGGAAAGTTGAGTAATTACTTCTGCAGAATTAAAATTATTGCAAGTAAAGCTTTGGAGCTCACTAAAATTGAAACTGATTTAAAAGAGGTTTAAATTGGGACCTCTCATAGGAAGGACTCTTTTGACAAACCTATTATACCTAATACACTAAGTAAACAAAGATTTAAAGTCAGCATAATATCAGCTATAATGTTTAGCTAATAGAATGAAATGTTTCCATTCTTCTAATCCTTCCTTTAAGATAGAGAGCAACCACAGGGATCTATCATGGAATTAAAATTAATTCTTATTTTTTCAGTTTTTGTATATTGCCAACAATCCTTCTAAAGTCTCTGTGGGCAGCTGGGCATTACTTTCTGAAAAACAGATTTTAGTAAAATAAAGAAGTGTTACTTATTTCAAGGGACAATCTCTTCCATGATCCAGTTTCCCTCTGAGTTATACTGATCCTTTCTGCTTTAAACACTCCTGTGGCAAAAGCTTCATTAGAAAACACAAGCTGGTGTGGTTAAAGCTGATGTCAGTTTGTAGCATGAGACTTGCACAGCTAAAGGGACCCAAAAAGGCCTCTTTTTACTCTTCTTGACAAAATAAGAGAGGAGCGAATGGAGAGCTATCATTGAATACTTCTAGTGAATGAAAACAACTTTACTACCCCCACTGATCCAGCCTTCCAATTAGTACCATTTACGTTGTCTTGAGTTTCTAAAAGAATCCAATCTTTTTGCTCCTGCAATAATGCTGTGTAGTTTTGGCAATAGCAGGTGTTTTAAAGAAAATAATATGTGTAGGTGCCCTGGGGCTCCTGGCTCAGTGATCTTGGGAGGAACGAAGTAGAGACAGCTTTGCTTTATTTCAATCATATGTGGAGGCATCATATTACAGAGGCACATGTATATCCATGCTGATAGCAGCGTAGTGAGCAAGAACAAGAATGTGCAAGATACCACTGTACCCATAAAGGCCCCATGACAAACTGCCTCACTAGCCAAGTGTGGTTACACACACATGTAAGGCTGAAGCAAGAGGATTATAAGTTGGAGGCTAGCCTGGTCAACTTAGACAGTTTCTAAGGCTGGGGATAGAGCTCACTGGTAGAATTCTTATTTACGGTGCTCAAGGCCCTGGGTTCAGTTTAACTCTAGTACAGAAAATACATTAACAATAAAATAAAACCATATCATTTTATTCAGGTGCTAAAGCTAATAACAAATTAGTTGGTATTTTTAACAAAGCAACTGACAGGTCAGGTGTTAAAATATATGTGTTTACTCACCAGCATGCACACTCTAATGTCTGTGTGCTAACTTAACCACTGACTTCTTAGGTGTATCTGTGTTGTAAAGTACACTCAAAAATCCCATTCTATAAAACACTCAATGCTAAGTGTAATAGAACGAATGTGTTTTTCAGTGCCTGTGTGACAGTATGCCTAAATAAAATAACTAAAAATAATCAAAAGAGTAAGATAAAAGCAGAATAGTGGGACTTAAAACGAAAAACAAAGTGAAACAGGGGGGTAGGGTGGGGAGGGAGTGAAGGGTGGGTAGGGGGAGGGACAAAAGGAGAGTGGGAAAGTCCTTGTCACCTTGACAAGATATGTATGTACACAAAATGCTCAACTTCATTGTAAACCTTAAAGTTTGCACTTATACATATCAATAAAATGGGGGGAAAAAGATAAAAGCAGAAGTGAAAAAAGAGAGTTGATGTTTTGCCTTCTCAGAAAACACAATGAGGTCTTAAATTTTAATTTGTCAAAACACTCGAAGTTCTGGGCTTGGACCTACATGCGTCAGACAGAACAAATGAGCCATCGGCTTTTGGTGGGACTCTTGATACATAAAAGCAACAAAAAAGTGAATAAACTAGCAAATAATCAAGACAGAATAGAAGGAAGCATCTGTCTCTCAGGCGTTGAGGCAGGAAAATAAGTTGAGAATTTGAACCATAAAGCTGTACCACAAAATGCATTTTATCCTTGTCTTAGTTACTTACTCATTGCTGTGCTTAAAGATCCAACACTCACAAATTAGGGGAGGAGAAGTTCCATTCCAGCTTACAGTTTCATAGGGTCATAGTCAGCTCAGGGGCAGCTGGCCACAGTGCAAGTATGTGGCAGAGGCAGGGGTGGGGGCAGCTCCTCGTGACATGGCCAACAGGAAGCCAACTCTCATCAAGTTGAGTCCAGTCCAGAAGCAAGACAGGAAGCAGCACGCATATCCTTCCAGGTCTTATCCCAGTGATCCACCCCTTCCGGGTCCAGCCTCACTGGTCTGCCCCTTCCAGATCCAGAAGGTGTGGTAAGCCCCCACCACAGGCCTATAATCCAATCTACCACAGTACCCCTTGCCTGTCCTCCACCACACACCCATAACCCACCCCTCTAGACCAGGCCCCCTATCCCAGTAGCACGTGGTTCTATAGACAATCCAAACCATCCAAACACATGAGACTTTGGGGGGACATTCCAGATCCAAACCACAATAACTCCCATACTGAAATACTATGCAACAATTAAAAACGTCAAATTATTGATGCATGGAAAAACATGGGTGAATCTCAAAAATGTAATAAATGAAAGGAATCAGTCAGACCAAATGAACGCTGAGAATTGTCTACTATGTTGAGAGGCATGAATCGGGTAAATCCACACGGAGGTATGTTGTGATAAGCTACTGAGGGTATGGCCAAGAGAAGTTCTTTAAAAAAAAAAAAAAGTTCTTAAAAACAACAGGAGAGAATGTTTGTTATAGAAGCTTGGGAGAGGAAATAAATTTTCTCAAGTTAGCAGTCCCAAGAAAAATAATGTTTAACTATTACTTGAAAATAAAGTGAAAGTTTACACAAAATGCCTTTGAGGCAGCAAAACACTTCAATCATACGTGCAAAGAACAAAGTGAACAGCAATAATGACAAAGTTGTGGGTTCTTGAAATGAGCAGTTTGGTTGACGCAAAGAGCATGAGTCCCGGCAGGAAGTCAGTAGGAGGTTAAGTTCCGGGAGGCAGAGGCAAGCTAGGCAGCGGTGAACACGTAGAGCTTCCAAAGATTTAGAATTGTTGATCTATTACAGTTACAAATCTCTTGTTCATAATGCGTCATTTGTAGTCAAGTACAAACGGTATAGTACCTACAGAAATTCTGTGACCTTGAAACCATAAAGGCTGATTGCCAAAACCACGGTGTACTTTTCACTGGCAGATTTTGCAGTCATAAAGAGAAACTCAGACTTGGAAAAGTCAGGAAGATCTAGCTAACTGTTAACCTTGCCTACCAGGTAGGGCACACTGAGTATGTTCCTTAAACTCCTCTTAATTTAACCAGACTGGGAAAAAGGTGAGTCACAAAGGTGGAAAATTATTTTGGCTGCAGCTTTGGTGAAGGTGAAGTGCATTAACCTTGTAATGAGTCATCATCACCTTGGGCAGCTTAAATGAAAAAATAAAATTTTAACCACCGTGGTTACCGATTTCTGAGAAAGCATCTCACAGAGTAGCAGGGTTCTGGTAGCTTCTCATCCGGCACATGTGCGACCTAATGTAAATTTGGTTTCTCCTGAGGGTCTAAAATACCTCATCTCTAACAAGCGGCTGGTACGTGGCCCTCCACCTCCCCAGCCTCAGCGGGAGGTGCAGCTGCAGCCCATCTGGCTCCCGGTGGCTGGTTTCCTCTCCTTGTGAAGGAAGCCCTACCTGCCTGCGCCAACAGATTCAGTGAATTACACATATTTTTAAAATCCTGCACAGCCAGTTAAATTCTTTAAAAATACCTGGTAATAAAATAGCATACAATTTATTTCTTTGAACTGTGACTCCCAGATCATTTGAAGTAAACTCAAACAACTCATTAGCAGGTTTAAATTTGAACAAAAGTAACCATTACCTAGTTTCAGAAAAAATAATACCAAAATCCTTTACCTTATAAAAAATGAAAACTGAATGAATATTCTGTTCAGACACCTACTGTTGGCAATGTTTCCAAAGAACTCAATGACTTCTGATTAGCTATTTGATGTTTGAGAGGATTTTGAGACCTCTTTACTTTTATCAGTGAAGCTGGCCATTCGGCGATGTCAAGTTGATCTTGAACTTGGAGAAGTGGCTTAGCCACACTGAGCCCTCAGACTTCTCATGAACAACTTTAGGTAACAATGACACCTTTTAAAGAATGGATATGAAGACAAGATGACAAATACACCATTCCTTGGTACTCAGTGCTAGCTTCCTTCCCTTCATCCCTTCCCTAAGCTCTACTCTGCTCTGGAACCCACAACTGAAAGAAGCTTCCAGTGGGTATAAACAGTATGTGCAGGAGTTATGGTTTACATCTAAGCTGACTGAATCACAGGGCACTGTACTTACCAAAATGGGTTGACTCATTGACAACCTTCTATGCTGTCGGGAGGATGGGCGTGGTTGGAGGGCTGGGTCATTAGGGGCATAAAGGGGATAGATATAACATCCTCTCTGGGTTCTCCCTTCTCCCTCTGCTGCCTAGCTAGCCATGGTGAGATGAGTAGCTATCCTCTGCCTGGCTGTTCTGCTGTGACTTTCTGCCACTGCTTGCAGGTGCCTGGGGGTTTATTTGGAGGGGTGTGTGTTGATTCCACCCCTACTCTCAGACTTGGCTCTGTTCTGCCATGCCATGAGGACCTCTGTCTTTGTCTACACTGGCTCTGACTCTGGTCCAGTCCCCAGCCACACTATGTGATTCTATTTCCAGCCACCTACTCATGAATGGACTGTGACCTTCTGAAACTATGATGTAAAATAAATCTTTTCTCCCTAAAGTTTTGGATGTCAGATATTCTGTCCTAGCAACAATAAAGTAACTAAGACAGAACTGGATACCAGAGAAGTGGGATCAATGCTTTGACTTTTCTTGACCATGCTTGGAAGCATTTGGAACTGTTTTGTGGGAGAAATTTGGAAAGATTTGAGCATGCCAGCTCTAGAAATCTTAAAATGCTCTGATTTGAACTTGATGGGTTCAGTGATGCTCAGAAGCCCAGGTTGCTGGTAGAACTGTGGATTAGAAAGGGCAGCCTCAAGAGTTTTCAGATGAGAAGAAGAATTGTACTGACAAATGGTTCAAAAAAATGCAAACTGTGCTCTGGCAGAAAGTTTGTCAGCATTTTACCCTTGTCCAGAGAATTTGCCTGAAAGTGAGATTAAGGGTGAGCTCAAGAAAAAAGAAAAGGCAGAGAAAAATTATATGAAAATTTGCAGTGGCAGACTAAAATGGCCTGCAGTAGTAGGATAAAAGAGCACAGAGGAGTTAGAGGGATTAGCACTAAAAAGAAACCAAGTACTTATACTCTGGACTATAAAAAAAAAAGATGCCTTGAAGACATCACAAAAATCAACAAGACCCCAACATTTATCAGCTCAAGCATAAAGAGGCAAGAGACTTTGGACTGAGAAGTGTAGCAGAGGGCCAAAGAAATAAACATCTGCCAGAATCCCACCACCTGGAGTTCAACCATCAAAAAACTCAAAAGCTGCTACAGTGGTTGTCCAAGGGTTACAAGCTACTGCTGAAAGTAAGTGGCAGATGTTGGCATCATCCAACCAGTCCTGGCTTTACAGACTTGCAGAGTGCAAGAGTCATGGGGTCATGGAGGCTTCCACCCAGATGTCAGAGGAAGGCACTAGAGGCCAGGCAGCATACCTCTGGGAGGGCAGAGGGTGAATCTGTGAAGAAAAAACCTAAAATGCAATGGAGATCCTGGAACTATGGAGAAGCCAAGAGCATGGATCATCCCTTGAGGAAGACTGCAGGCTTTGGGCAAGGTCAGCCCAATGGAGAAAAGATGGAGGCTGCAGCCCGTGGCAAGGCTGCAGAGGCAGGGCCACCCAAGCCTTGTAGAGCTGACATCTTGCCACAGTTTGTCCGAGATGCTAGACATACAGCTACAGGATGTAAGTCTTGCCCTGCTGGAATTAAAACTCGTTTTGGTCCCATTGCCTTTTATCCTCCTTTTCCTTCTGTTTGGAGTGGGAATAGTGACCCTGTTGTATGTTATTGTATATTTGAAGTGCTTAACTCTGGTTTTCATAGGAGCTTGTAGCTGTGAGTTTGCCTCCGATCTCTGATGAGTCTTTGAACTTGAGACATATTAACCAGGTCGGGAACTGTTAAGTCTTTGGCAATTCTTAGAGAAAGAGTAGATGTATTCTGCATAAGGAAGTGGACATGAGTCTTTTGAAGGCCAGGATGGAATGTTGTGGTTTGTATTTGTAGCGTCCCTCAGAAGCTTCATGTATGTAGCTATTGCCTTTTGTTGGGAGGTGGGGCCTGGCTGGAAGGGGCAAATCCTTGGGGCTTCACCGGGGGTGTGTGCTGGTTCTGCCCTTCCTCCTAGTCTTAGCTCAGTTATGCCATGCTCTGAGGACCTCTGTCTCCATCTCTACTCCTGTTCCAGATCCAGCATGGGCCTTAGCCACACCATGTGATTTCATTTCCAGTTGCCCACCTATGAATGGGCTGTGAGCTTCTGAAACTGTAAGTTATAATTAATCTTTCCTCCCTAAAATTGTGGATGTCAGATATTCTATCCCAGAAACAAGAAATTAACTAAGATAACCTTGTACTTACTTATCACTGATATGATGAAAATTCTTTGAAAAAAAGTATATCAATAGTATCAAAAGAGAGAAAATATGTGGGAAGCACATACAGCCTGCAATATCTGTATCCCGCACAAGGAAGGGAAGTGTTAGGGTTCATTCTGTCCCAATTATTCAACACTGTGCCTGAAAAATTATAAAATCCCTTAAACCACTGTATACATATAAAATTGTGTAAGAGGCCTAAGTAGGTAGTCTTAAAGAATCTGTAATCTTTAAGATCAGAAGGAGTCCAAAATGGCTCTCTGTATGTAGGGGAGCCAAAAAATATACTAGCTACTCAAACAAGACAATGACAGCCACAACACAAAGAAATCAAGGATGCTGGAAGCCCACTGGAGAATCAACAGTGAAAGTTTGTATTTGAAGGCTGAAAAAACTGGCAATCAACATTCAAAGCTATGACAAAGACTGGGGCCTTATCCAAAGTGGGGGAGCTTCCTTCTTTTTTCTCTTTTTATTCCATCTAGACTGCAAGGCTATCGGTTCGTGCCCCTACATTTGAGGTGGTTCTTCATCCCTCAGTTTACTGGCTTACATGTCAGCCATTCACTGGCACACCCACGACTGTGCCGTATTGATCAATGGATGTTTCTTAATTCGTTCAATTTGACATAGTGTGATTAATGGCCACAACCAACCCCTTTTCAATTTAACAACCAGCCATATCTTCTTAAATCATACTTAATTCCTAAATGCAGAAGTCAAAATCACAATTACACCTAACGTGATACAACTGTCCTGTGTACAAATGAAAACACACTAATGTTCTCTCTAGAATAGAAGGCAAAGTTTTTCCTTTAGAGATATTTACTCTTCTTCTAACATTCCATAACTTAAATATTATAATGTAACAATACTTAAGTATTGATGCTAAACCAATCAGTGTTGATGATGGTTCCAGTACTATGAGGTATAAGATTCCCAGAGCCAAGCTGATCATATTCTTCAATACCCAGAGCTGAAGACTTCCAGTCAAGGCAGTGGTTGAGTAACAGAGCTGCACAATGTCTCCTTGTGGACCCATTCAAAAAGTTGAGAATTAGTCAAAAACCACCCGTTCAGTGTAAGTAGGACAGGGAGGGATGGCCCAACAATTGAAAGGGGGCCAGGGGGAGATCAGAAAGAAACATTGAGAGTGGGAGGAAAAAACAGCAGCCCAGGAACCCACCCCAGGCAGACCGTGAATGGCTGGGAGCTGCAGGCATCCACAGGAAGAGAAAGCCAGCTCAGAGCCCAGAACGTCTGACTGAGCTAGGAGGGGAGAGAGCACACTGATAACTGAGAAAAGGCCTCGGGAAGGTCAGACATTCTGAAGACATATTGAAAGTAGAGAAAAATAGTAGCTCAGGAAACAGCCGTAGGACAACTGAGCACAGCCCTGTGCTGCTGGCATCCTGGAACTTCAGATCCAAGAGAAGTGGGAATTGAGAGCAGCTGGTAGCCTCAGTTTCCAGAAATAAGCCTGCGGGTAGTGCATATTATAAATGCAATGTCAGCTCACACTATGAAGGCCTCCTGGAGCCGAGATCAGAAGCAGTACTTAGCAGCCATAACAGGCAATGAGACATTTTTTGAAAAGAGCCTGAGGCTAAACTGTTTAGAGTCAAAAAAAAAAAAAAAAACCCTCAGAAGAGCACACCAGTGTTTTTGGGGTCAATCCTAAACAGTTACTATGAAGAAACTGGCAAAAGAGACAGTTGTGGAGAGGAGAGGAAGGCTGCCAGCCTCCAGAATGGCTCGGGTATAGTACGAGCACCTCCAACCAATGGAGGGCCCCACCCTCAGGGAGGAAAGCCAGGACAGGCAGGAGAGCTTTACTGAGGGGTTTGGGGTGGACAAGACATCTCAGAGGCCATTGAACTCTTAATCCTTTCTCAGTGCCTACTCCCAGCACAAAACTCGAAGGAATTTCAGCAACGTCCCCCCATATTCATTCAAAAAAAAAAAAATCTTTCACTAGGCCTTTAAAATAAAGTCCCTCAACAACAAAAGCATAGAAAGAAGACAAGGCAACAGGATACTCACAAAAACTCCCGAGACCCAGGAACTAATGTCATGGGCCCTGAAAGAGTGGAACCCATAGAGAAAGAAGTCAAAAAGCAAATAAACCAGTTGAACAACCACTTCTAACAAGATAGTCTCAAAGAAATTTAAGAAGTCATCACTGGGCTTATAGAGGAACTTACTAACCAAATAGTAGTCCTAATGGAGACAAAGCTCACTGAACATATAGAAGCCACAAGTAAAAAGTTGGGTGAAGTAATCAAGGAAATGCAAGATATGAAGGAATATTTTAATAGAGAAATGAGAATTTTGAAAAGGAATCTAGCTGAAGTTCAGGATATAAAAAATACATTTGAAAGCATGGGAAGTTGACTTAAAAATGTGAAGACAGAATTTCAGATCTTGAAGACAAGGCTGAGGAAACAAATGCTATAATTAGGCACGACTGCAAAATTAGATATGAGCAAAGTAGCTGGATACAACAGCTGATGGATGATTCAAAAAATTTAAAGATTCTCAGAATTATGAGTGTGGCAGAAAGAGCAAAAGACAGCACCAAATACAACAAGAATTTATTCACTGAAATAATGCAAGAAAATTTCCCAAATTTATAAAAAGAAATTACTTTTCAGGAACAAGAGCCTTATACAACACCAAATAGCCTCAACCAGCAACAAGACTCACCACAACATATTATAATCAAAACTTCTGAAATACAACATAGAGAGAAAATTTTAAAAGCAGCAAGAGAAAAAAGGCATTATTCTATCAAGGTAAACCCATTCAAATTACCACAAATTTCTCAGTGCAAACTTTGAAGACCAGAAGAACTTGAAGCAAACTCTTTCAAGCTTTAAAAGATGGTAAGTGTTGACTCAGGTTTTTGTAGCCAACAAAATTATCTCTAAAAGTTGAAGGACAAGTAAAAAAATTTTTATGACCTAGAATCCCTAAAGAAGTTTGTGAACTCTAGCCCAGCACTGCGGACAATACTTGAAGGAATCTTCGAGAGACAGAGACAAGCACCACCGAAAAACATACAGAAAAGGAAATATCTAAAGAGAAAGTGTAACAAATAATAGATTGATTTTTGAATCATTTGATTGGTATCCTACTAAAAGAGTACCAGCTGTCTCATAAAATCTGTGAAACTTCCCCCATAATTATTATTTTTAATAATACTAGTTTGCAAAACAAAATAATTATATTCAACCAGAAGAACTGGTATAAAATCTTTTAGAAATATGTATGCATGAATTGATAAATGGATAGGTAGAAAAAATGATAAACCAAAACTGGCAAAATGTTAGTAATTAGTGAAATATAAGTGAATAATTTATAAAATTTTAAAATTTCTGAAATATGTCATTATATCTATTGGTATCTAGGTAATGTACTTATGTGATAGAGATTTAAGTTCAGTTAACGTTGCAATTCACATAATCAGTCTTTGTTATAAGTTTATCCTAAGAAAACTGATTGATATAATGATAATCTGAAAGTCTTTTGGATGTACAGGGATTTACTTTTCAGCTCAGGCATATGAAATTTAACTTTCCTATTTTTCTGTCTCACATTTTCTAGCCTTATGAATTTCATTGTTATAGGTCTTTTTGTATGTAGATTGGTGGGTGAGGCCATGTTAAAGAATCTCAAAAAAGGTATAGCAAGATAGAGGAAAAAAAAAACTTTTGGCAAATCATCCCAATAAAGGGCTCTGCTGGACCCAGAGAAGAAGCATCAAGATTTGGCCACTGCAGCCCTTTCTAGGGGTGAGAAGCTGAGCTAGAGAGTGCTGATTTGAGTGGGGAAGTGAGTCAAACACAGAAGACTAAACATGTTAAATATTTTGTGGTTTCTCTGATTTGGGAGACCCATAATACAGGCACTCTATAAAACTAATTGAGTATGATAGTGGGAGTTAAGGGGGATGGGGAGGGTTTGGAAGGGACAAAAATTGAGAGGGGAAGGGATTGTAATGTTGATGTGATGTATATGTGCACAGAATATTCAATTTTATTGTAAACATTATGTATCACATATATATTTTAATAAAATGGTGGGAAAAATAAACCAATGTGTTATGTTACAAGAAAGGAAGCAAAGATGTCTGCTTATCATATATGTGTATATATGTACAAGCATATTGACAACACAGGACGTGGTACTCTTGACAAATACAATTTTCATTTCTGTGGCTACTATCTACAATTACATACTTTCACATTTTCATTGTGCAATCCCTTGGCCTTTTGCAATTACTGCAGCAGGTCTTGTTCCTTTACCTGGTAGGAAGACACATACCTTCATTTCTGAAGGCTCTGAGCCATTTGTCATTCTACCTGGACTGAGTAGTTGTAGGTTATCATTAATCTTAATAACAGGGCAAGATAAAACAAAACAAACAAAAAAACAAAAAAAGATCTCCTAAAGGATTTCCTGCACTCCAGATATATTGTTCCTTTATGATTGTGAGCTCATTGCTGTCCTTCTTGGATCATGAAGTATATTTCTTGTTAAGAAACAATGCTGTATGGAATACTGAGATGATGAGTGAAGCATTCTGTAAGTCCACGGACCATGGTCTAGTCAGAAGAATCACATGCCAGGAAGGCAAATCCATAACTGTGATACATACATATTCTCACAAAAACAAATCACTGTCTTTTGCATAATGGCAATGGTCCAATGTAACCAACATGCCACCAGCTTGCAGACTGACCACCCCAAGGCATGGTGCGGTAGTAGGGACCCAGTGTTGGACTTTGTTGCTGGCAAAGCTGTAGCCAGATCAGATTTGGTGAGGGGGAGTCCATGTTGCTGAGCCCATACATAACCTCTACCACTGGCACCATGAGCAGTTTGTTCCTGAGCCCTTTGGGGAATGACTGGAGTCACCAAGAAAAGAGATTGACTGCTGTCCATAGAAATAGTTGTCTTATCCACTTAACTATTAAAGTCCTCTTCTACAGAAGTCACCTTTGGTGAGTATTTACATGACGAACAAATACCTTTATATCATTGGAGGTCTAGCCACATACCTCATTCCTAGATGTCTCTGTCACCAATTTTCCAATATTGCTCTATTCAATTCCCTAACCATTGGGACAGACTGTTGGCAACAATCCAAGTGTCAGTGTAGAGTCACAGAGCCAGCTGTTTTTTTTCCAAGCGAAATGCATGAGCTCGTGCATTAACTGAAGTTCTACTCACTGTGAAGATATTTTTTCTTCACTACAGTCCTTCAGGGATGACTTGGAAAGAGGCTGTAATGCTGAAGCTGTTCACTTGCATGTGATTCACATATAACATGCAAAATCACCTGTAAACCAGGACCTAGTCTTCTCTTCCTCTACCAAATCATCATAGAGTGTGCCCAGGAAGCCATAGGTATACATTGGGCAGCAGAGCAAAGTACAACAGGAGTGAAAACTGAGCGTTTGGACTACTCATTCATGTAACTTATTTGTGCCTTCTAGATCTGCTGGAGCTCAATCACATACATAGCACTTCCATTTGATGATGAACTGTTGTTGCTCACATACACATTTTGATTTGGTGCATCAGGTAGCACCCAGTTCGTAATGAACAGATCGCATGATAATCTAGAGCCTAATCAGTAACATTCAGACTCCACTAAGGCCCAATAGTAGGTCAAGAACTGGTTCTCAAGGGAACAGTAGTTGTCTTCAGATGATGGCAGTCTTGCTCTAAAATCCTGAGGGCCTCCGCTGTGATTCACCTATGAGGGCTTACCAGATATCTCAAACAGAATTGCTATCTGCCACTAACATCTCAGGTACCACTGAATCAGCTGGGTCCTTTGGCTCAGTTGGCAGAACAGCCTGCACATCACCCGGTATCTGTTACAGAGCCTTCTCATCTTAGCATCATTCAGAATTAGCTGCTCCTGAGTTAGTAGGCAAATGGGCCAGAGCCACACATCCAAGAGAGAGATACGATGTCTCCAAATTCCAAGTCGGTCCAACAGGCTTTGTGTATCTTTCTCGGTTGGAGGGTGGGCAGATGCAACAATTTACCCTTCACTTTAGAGGGAAGATCTCTCCATGCCTCACACACAGAAAATGCCAAAATTGAATTAATAAGATAGACAAATCCTGGATAGATCAATAACAAGTAATGAAATCGAGACAGTAGTCATCTCTACCTAGAAAGAAAAGCCCCAAATCCAAAAGATTCACTGCTCATTTTACCAGAACTTCAGGGAAGAGTTAATGTCTCACTGAGAGTTACGTTCCGTGATGCCTATACTGGACAAAGACTTAACAAAGGACACCCTGGGCTAATTTATTTAATAAACATAGAAAAAAATCCTTTCTATGATACCTAGGAACAGAATGTTCATTAAAAAGATCATATACAAGGGCCAAGTTGCCATCACCCAAAGGATGCAAGTAGTTCAACATACATTAATTAATTAATGTAATACACCACATAAACAAAAGCAAGTCAGAAATCATATGACCACAGAAGGCAGCCAAGGCGACTGCATGGAAGGCGCACATCGCAAGTGAACTGGTGAGCCTAGGTGAGAGGCAACTGGTGCTGGTAGGAGGCTGTGAATGTCATGCAAGGGAGCAATAAATCACCCCGACTGCAGGACTTGAAGAAAATCAAATGACACAGGAAAATTCTCTGGACTGTTGATTCAGTTTAGCCACTGTTTCTCAGTATTTTGGACCATGCGACTTTTTTATTTGTTTGGTTGGTTTGTTGGCTGGTCAGTTTGGTTTGGGTTTCTTTGTTGTTGGTATTTTGTTTGCGTGTTTGTTTTAACATTTCTTTCTTGGGTAGTATTTTTCTTCCCTTTTGAAATCATTTTGTAGAAGCTGGAGTCATTTTTACTGTGTTTATCACTTTCCCTGTGTCACCTTTCTTCTGTCAGTATTGTTTAAGGAAATCTACTTTCTTCTTCTCTTGAATTAAAAACACATTCAATTTCTTTGCACCTCCAGAAAACTGATGTGCTCTCTCATAACTTTTTCTCCCTACCCCTACAATTCTTGTTGATAGTATTATTGCGCACTGACAACTTATAGCTACATGACTTGGTGTACCAGGAATTAATAATTTTTAATTATTTAGTTAAATATAAGGCATAAATCCAAATTTCTTTTTTGGCATCAAGAATGATATAGTGTTACCTTTAACAGACCTCAGTAATATGTTACTTGATGGTATATCTAGATGTCACCATTAGCAATACAAATCAAACTTCTAACGCTAAGAGTGGAATGGTTGAAGACTCTGATTGCTTATTATGACATGTTAATAAACAATATGCCTTAAATTCTACCATTTCTGTTTATTTCTATCTTAATGTTAAAGAAAGTACAGTGGTTGGAGCCTACTGAATGGATGACTCTTGATAGTTTGGCTTAGCCTAGGTGAGCAATGCAGATATCTGCTTTATCACTGATGGCAAGACAGTGTTGACTTTGTGGACTTCTTGATAAATCAACAGTAAGTTTATTTAGGTATATATATTAAAAGTATATAATATACTTCTGATACTAAGATTAAAATAGTTTGGAGAATTAAACTGAATATTAGATCTCGATAATAGTTTCTTAATGTCAGATTACAATTTACTATACCAACAGATAACTTGATTTTGGACCAGCTACAAGACTGTCATCCATTTCTCCCTCATTGAAAAGTGGAGGGGAACAGGTAATTAGTAGAGGTTATCATGTGATCATTTCAATAGATGTAGGAAAAAAAGTTGACAAAATCTAACATCCATGCACAATAAAAAACAACCCTGACAAAAATATAGAAAGTCCTTCAAGCTTATTAAAGCCACTATACCAAACCTACCACCAACATTATACTATATGATAACAAATTGAAAGCATATCCTCATAAATCAAGAACAAAACAAGGTTGTCCACTCTTACCACTCCTATTCAAGACAGTACTCAAAGCGCTAGCCAGAGCAATCAGTCATTAGAGAGACACAGTCAAAACGACACTGAGATAGCACCTTGTCCCTGGGAGAACAGCATATAGCAGGAACTCAAATAGCAATAGATGTTGGAGAGAATGCAGGAAAAAAAGTAACCTTTTTACATTGCTGGTGTAGTTGTAAGCTGGCACAGTCACTATGGAAATCAGTACAGAGAAAGAAAGAAAGAAAGAAAGAAAGAAAGAAAGAAAGAAAGAAAGAAAAAAGGAAGGAAGGAAGGAAGGGAGGGTATCCTTTTGACACAGTGATTCTCTTTTGAGAATCTTTTGGAAAGGTATCACATATAACGCAGATACATGCATACCTTTGTTTACAGCAACGCAACTTTGCTGAATTGTGGAAGATGCTGAAATATCCATCAATAGACCAATGGATACAAAAAATATGGTATGCGTATACACTGGAGTACTACTCTGCCACAAAAACAGATTTGGGCCATTTGAAGGTAAATAGATACAACTTGAGACCATTGTGTTTAGTAAAGTGAATCTGACCCAGAAAGTTAAATATTGCACGGTGTCTCTAAAATGAGAAACCCAGAACACAAATAAATAATCGAGTCAAATGGGGGAGGTGTTGTGCATCATGGGGGATGAGAAAGGGAGCAGTGGAGTGAAAAGGGGTGGGGCAAGGGAATGTGAAGTCGACATGACATATACACGAATTTCTCAAGTTCAATGTTACCATTGTGTATCACATACTAATAAAAATGGAGAAACAAAACAAACAGAAACAACATGGAGATTTCATCTTAATTGCAGTGACAAAGGCTATTATCAAGAACTCATAAAACAACAGATGTTGGCAAAAAATGTAGTAAAAGAAAAAGGAACTCTTCTGCATTGCACATGAGACTGTCAACTGATACAACCACTATGGAAATCAGTATGGGGATTCCTCAGAAAACTGAAAATAGATATTCCATTTGACTCAATGATTCCTCTCGGAAACATCTTTACAAAAGATTTAAAAGCATCATATAACACAACTATATGCATGTTTATAGGAGCACAACTAATAATAGCTAAGTCACAGAAGATGCTAAAACACAGAATACAGACCAATGAATGAAGAAAATGTAGAATATGTGCACGGAGCACTACTCTGTGATAAAGAAAGAGATTTGAATCATTTGTAGAAAAATGGATGCACCGTGAGACCACTGTACGTACTGAAGTGAGTGGGCCCTGAAGTTTCTCTAACACGATAAAGCCAAAGTACGAGTAAGTAAAACAAGCAGGTGAGAAGAATGGTCGGAGAGAGGGAAATGGATTCGTGGCGAGGGGGAGGGCCTGTGGGGAAGGGTGGGAGAGTGGGAAAGGGGGAAGGGAAGTGAATGTGAGTCGATGTGATACGGATGTGCTCCAGTTCAAAGCCAATGTAACTACTGTGTATCACAAAGGCATGCTAACGAGAATAGCAACTCTTGAGGGACATGAAGATCAGGCTGTTCTCTCCACACAGCTAAGAGGGACACAATATTTCACACTACTTTAGAGTGCTGTGTGATTATCTTGATGAATTGGCAAAGTGGGTTTATGTATTCTAAATAATTTTATAAACAACCCATAGGTTCAACAAATAAACTTTAGAAAATGATCAGGTGCTTTGATATGTTGACTGCATTGTAACGCCAAAGATGAAACAAACTGAGAAGGAAACAAGGACAGCCTCCAAAGTAATAAAACTGACAACTGTCAGTTTCAGTTATATTTCCACAGAATTACAGTGCTAATTCATATATAGGACAATTGCTCGATTCTATAATAAAACATTTACTTTTGTATAGCTCATACCCAAATATCTTTGTTCTGAATGGGCAACAGATTAGTATAGGTTACCTTTGTTACCTCAAGCCACTTTAAAAATCTTGAAAACTGGTATTATTTTTAATATCCATGTTTTACACTATAATTTTTAAAGCACAGAGAAAAATCTCCGTAGACACTTCAAGGTAAAATACTGTGACATACTTAGCTGCAACAAATGCAGTTTTCAGAATAATCTACCAACACTGAAAGTCTTAAAGGCATTAAACTGCATATAATCATTTTAGCAGGCTTGTCCTCTTACTCAAGCCAAATGCTTTTGGCTAAATCCTAGACTCAAAAGGAGCTCCCATCATACATTAAAGGCGGGACACGTGATGTAGAGGATGAACACGACCCCTTTTATTGCCTTTCTAGTTTTCAAATTATTTTTAAATGCATGCCATTATGAAACGGGATATAAAGGGATTGCTTTTTCTTTCTGTATCTTGTATTTTTGAACTATTCTTTCCCCTGCATTGGTAGTTTGTCATGCCCTACAATTCAAGCTGTATTTGAGAGCCCATGTCATCAGGTATGTACAAGCAAGGCATACAGAATGACCCAAGGTGAGGCGGACATCCCATTTCTCTCGGTCGTGATGGCTACAAACTCACCCAGATAAAGCTCTCATGTGCCTGGGTAACTTAGCGCTAGCCAGCATTTTTCGTGTCTTAAGCAAACCTACTATGGAAGAAAGTCTCAAGGCTAATTGCAGTTTTTCTCTTCCAATACAAGCAACTTGACAGCAAGTCTGATTTGATAGGTAAGTTGTTTGCGCAGAGATGGGCCTACAATGTGTACATGCGAGACTCCTCTCTGCTGTGCACTTGTTGTTCCACCCCAGCATGGGTGGCATACCTTCAATGGCCAACCCACAGGGGCCTAGCTGTCTTCATTCTGATCGTTGGTTTGCCACCTTAAACACTGGAACACTAAGGGTGTTATATCAGTTTTCTAGGCTTCAGTAACAAAAGACCATGTAACACAGTTTATTTTCTCATAGTTCTGGAGGATGGAAGTGAGGTCAAGGCATCAGCAGGGTTGTTTCCATCTGAGGGAGATGAGAGAAAGACATATTCCATGCCCTTCCTTTAGCTTCTAGTGTTTTGTTGACAATCTTGGGCATTCCATGGCCTGTAAAGAATTACCCCAAATTTGCTTTCAACTTCAAGGAGATACACTGTGTGTGTGTGTGTGTGTGTGTGTGTGTGTGTGTGTGTGTGTGTGCGTGCATGCGCGCACTTTTCTCCCCAAATTTCCCCTTTATGTAAGGACATCAGTCAGTTTGGTTAGATGCCCACATTACTTCAGTATGAGCTCCTCTTAATCTAATTAATTGTATCCACAACTGCCTTCTTCCCAAACAAATCCACATTCTGTGGCAACGAGGGCTAAGAATTCAACATATGAATTAGGGTGGGGACATATCCAACTCATAATTGATGCCATCTTTTTTTTCATGAATCTGTTAATAGATTACTATATAATAAAGGTTCTGGAGTGACACTGAACCTTTGAGCAGAAGGTACAGTAAACCAGTGTATGGAGAGAAGTGAAATAGCACTTAATTTCCAATAAAATGTATGTAAGGGGAATTTGCTTATACATTACCTACATAAATAAAAATTAACATAAATACATTGAAGTTTTGCAATGTCCCCCTCCCCCAAAATGTTGAGAACTACCAAGGCACACAAGGTAAGAGCCCGTTGGCCATTGCTGTGATGGGCCGACCACTAGCATAGTCTTGCAAAGAATAATTGTCCTCCATCCTGCTTAATTTTCAAGTGTCTTGCTGGATATTTACATATATTAACAAAAGGTTTTGCAGGTTGACTTTAATATACACTGAATTTCCCAGAAATGAAAATTTTGTATCTTTACATTCTAGGAAGACTGCTCCTTGTTTGGCTTAGCCCTTTATCACACTATTTCACATGATTGGAACATTATGTTTCCCACAGTAGCATCACTCCCAGCATTTGACTCACTCACAGAGCTCACAGAACATGCTTGAAGTAGACTTTTCCCTCACCTCTCGCCATCCTGGTGATTTCCATTGTCAACACAGGAACTGATTACTTAGTGTGTTGTGCCAAGCTGTCATGAACTGAAATATGCATTATTCTACTATAAATCATTTTGTACATTTATGTACCATCAAATTCATGGCTTTATATGAACTTTTAAAATGTGTACAGCTAGATTTTGCTGCTTTTATATTTCTTTCCACGGTGGCCAAGCCTTTATTTAACACATGGCCTTTGGGAGATATTTAAGATCCAAACTATAGTTCTACAAAATATTTCTCATGAAAAAGGGGCATTTGTTCTCATGTTTCTTCAATAAGCCAAGGAGGAAATGCTGTAGATCAAATGAAAGCTTTGAGAATAGAGGAAAGAAAATGTATTCACAAGACATTCCAGATATAGAAATCACAAGGGTGTGATTAAGAAGGGACTGCCAAAATGGCTCTGAAGTTTTTAATTTGGGCTACTAGAAGGATCATGGGCCCTTTAGCTGAAACAAATAAACACGTGGAAGAAGATGCCGGATTAAATGTGAGATGTGTCTGCTGAAAGTATCTATAAGGTAGAAAGAAATATCCATGAGTCATTAGATAAGAGTCGTACAGGTTTTCTGATCAAAAGATTCCAAGCTGAAGTAACATCCACATAGCGAGTGCCAGAGCTTTGGAAATGGAGATCACATAGAACAAGGGAGGGGAAAGCTTGCATCAAACCCTGAGGATACTTCCCCTAGACAGGTATAACCGAGAAACCCCCCCCCCAGTGCCTCCCACTGGGTGGGATCACCTGTTGGCATCCAACAGCAACGGTCATAAGGCAATGCACAGTCTTTTTTTCTCCTGTAACGTTCAGGACAAGGGAAATTTTCCTGCTGGGATTCAACTTTACTGAGCACAAGAGTCTTTCCAATCTGTGGAAATATGTCTTCTATAATGCCATGAGTGCTCACTGGCAGGGTCTGTGCTGACTGAAGGGAGTAAACTACACTCAGGAAATGTATTTGCAATGTAGACAATTGGTGACTTATCACTGTAACACAAGCCAACTTCCCCCTACCAGGACAAAGCCATAACTACACTTAGCAGAAAAGATTGCGTCATTCCCAAAGGCCTTGTCCGCCAAGAATCCAGAAGAAATGCCACTTTTGTTCCCCAGAACATATGTTTTACACTCCAAAACTCTTCCTCTCCTAAGTGTGACATTGTGACCTCAGGGACACACCTGGCTCCCTCCTATACTGTACTGCCTGCCAGGATGAAAAACATGGATTAGAATTATGGATTTTTAAGCAACTTCAGACATTTCTACACTTCAAGAGTGTAATTTCTTCTCTGTTCACAGAGATACCAGTTTAAAAACACCATTTGCTGCCATGCCTGAGATAAGCAACCTATCTGGCATTTTCTTTAAGTAGATAATTTTAGTTTCAGCCTCTGAGCTTACACATCCTGCTCAGAATTGATCATTCTGAGAATTCATCATTCTCCTGAATCACTCTCCTGAATTAGAAATGGGAGCCTGGAGACGACATCCTCCAGTGAGCATCAGCAAGTAGTCCCCAGTCCTCACAGAGGCTGCCCTGGCTCTGTGCAGTCTACTGGGAACCTCTACACACCCAAGAATGAGCAGGTCTCTGATGGCTGAGTAACCTGGGTGCAAAAAGATGCCTCATCTGTCTGGTTCTCAGGATTTTTTTTTTTTTTTGGTAAAAGTAAAGATTAGGCTACAATTTCTTATATCAAGTATGTTTAATATTTAAAAGTCTTATATTTTTAAAAGCTAAGTTCAAAGTCGTCACACAGCTTGCAGGCTTTAAGGCTTTTGCAATATTTTATAACTCTAAAGACATTGATAGCTCTTGTATGATCAACCTATCCTCCACCTATAGGATTTGTAATATCTAGGAGATAGAAGAAAAATAAAAAATTCTTTCATTCTGTGAGAGTAAGATACATCCCTTAAAAAATGATTCTACATGGATCCACCCAGCTCAGTCAGTACTGTTTACCTGTATCTGCTCATGACTTCACTTAAGAATGACATCAATGTTCTCTTTGGTCAAAGAACAGAGACTTTATCTCGGTTGTCAGTTCTTCGTCTCCTTTTAGACTTACATGTCTCCCTAATGGCTCAAATTATTTTTTTTTGCACAATGATCTGCCACTAGATTTTGTTATTATATCCTAGCCTCAGCCTTTAAGGTCAGAATTTTATCACTGCATTAAAAACTATAATCCTATTAAAATTTGAAAACTGAAAATTCAGTCAACAAAAATTTATCCATTTCTCCAACATGTAATTTTCTATTTTAAATACCTAAATATTTTAATTATATAGTAAAATGTAAATTTATTTCTGATTATTAGAGTTTAGAATAATACACATATAAGTCATCCAAAAACATCATCTCCAGGCCCAGGCTTTTTTTTCCTCCACATTTTATTGAAATGTATACATGCAAAATTCAAGGTTTACAACGAAGTTGAGCATTTTGTTCACATATGTATCTTGTCAAGGTGAGAAGGGCTTTCCCACTCTCCTTCTGTCCCTCCCCCTGCCCACCCCACCCTCCCTCCTCCCCGACCTTACTCCTCTCTTTCACTTTGTCTTTCGTCTTAAGTTCCAAGGGAGTTGTGATCCGAGTCTCTCATATCAGAGAGACCATTCGATGTTTCACCTTCTGCTTCTGACTCACTTCACTAAGCATGATATTCTCAAGTTTCTTCCATTTGCCTGCAAAAGCCTCCACACTGTTGGACTTTATTGATGCATATAAATACCACAATTTGTGTATCCACTGGTCTGTTGATGTCTGTTTCCTTGTTCCTAAGCGAGGATCTTACTGAGTTGCCGAGGCCGGCCCCAAATGTGCCCTCCCCTTGCTTCAGGTCCTGAGTGGCGTGGATTGCAGGCACAGACTGCACTTGCTGTCCCTAGTTCTTTTATCACATAATAATATTCATTGTGAATTTAGTGAGTATTCACTTAACTCTTCTCCGATCCATATAAAATCATTCAAATATGCATTTTTCCAAGATTTTTAAATAGAAATGAAATAATTATCTTTGTGAATGTTTTTAACTGGCAGAGAAGATCAGATAGTTGTGCTGCCATAAATATAGATTTCTTGCCAGTAAAATTTGTTGTGTAGTATTCTGGAAGATTATGAAAGTTTTGATTATTACCCCATTAGTGGAAATTCAGGACTTCTAAACCATTTTATAAAATACCTCAGAGAACAGTTTCTCACCTGCCTTCTCACACATGTGGCTGTGTTTCTCTTGGATAGATACCAAGAAGTGGAATTGTTGGCTTAGAGAGTATATGTGATTTTAAAAGGTTTGTCACAGTGCCCTGCAATAAAGGCAATTCAAGGTTGTTTGTGTGTGTGTGTGTGTGTGTGTGTGTGTGTGTGAAGAGAACACTTTACTGGGAAAATTACAGACGGGGGAAAGGGAGATAGAAGGGGAAAGAAAGAGGGGAAAGATTCTGCTAGTCAGAAGGGGCACCCAGAACTGTGGCCTGTCCTTCAAGGTTGTCTTAACCATTTTTTTTTAATTCAGAGAGTTATCTTTAATAATGAAGTTATTTAATTTTGAAATATTTCTCAATCTACTAGGTGAAAAAATAAAAGCTCATTTTAACTTGCATTTCTTTGACTGTTAATGAAGCTATACATTTAATAACACATGTATTGGTGACTTTTGTTTTGTCTTCTGTAAATTGCGTATCTAAATACTTCACACTTTTTTATGATGAGCCATTTTTTACCAACTAATAAACATTCTTCATGTATTCTATTATTCATTATTTAATATTACATGTGTTAAAACTTTTTTCTTTCAGTTTATGATAATTATTTAATTTATCTATGGTGATTTGATTGAAGATTTTTTTCTCTACTTTACAATTTTTACATGCCTAGCCAACAAAAGACATTTACATAAATACTAGCCTTTAGGTGCTCTTTTAGGGGTAGATCTTTTGGGCCTGCCTTTCAAATGCCTCCAGCCTCTTTCTCTGTCTCTTTCTCTCTCTCTTCTGTTCTGCATTCACATCAGTTTCCTGTGCCCACTCCAATCCAGTCATGTGGAAAGCAAAAGGGAAGACATAGAAAGGTGAGTAATTTAAAATGCAAAGTGTATCAGATGAGTTCTACCAACTAAGAGAGAGTTGCTACAAATATGTTATTATCAGACAACACTAAACAAAAAGCCTTAATAAAGAGGGACACCACATCATGAAAATTGATTTAGTTAATCCAGAAAAAGTTCTGAAACTTCTATATTGTCAGTAACAGAGCTCTATAATACACAGAGCAGAATTTTACCAAGTTACAAGTAAACTTGTTTTTTTCAGAGTTGTCATTTCCCCCCATTTTCCTGGTACCATAGAGTGGATTATAACAGCAACAGTAAAGCAAGGACAGGAGGTGAGATACATAAAAAGGAAGTCCAGGGACTCAAAATATACCAGAAAAATAAATCATGTCCTCTTTTCTTGACATCAGTCAAATGGATCAGAAGAGGTCATTTCTATCATGGAGTGGTAAAGCGAATCAAGGTGGATTTAGACAGAAGGAAATTGAAGTGAAACTTTCAAGGAAATTTCATGAATTTTTTTGGCTGGGTTTTGTAGTTTGTATTTTTCATTTTAATTACAAAGTGCTGCATTTCAACACATGGTTAGGGAATCATTCTTAATTGGGACCTTCCTAACCACAGTCAGAAAACCTTCATTCACCTCTAGGACTTTTGGCAAACCAACACAGAGCCCATCTGCCAGAAGGTTGCGGTCCTTGTCAAACACAGCAGGCCCACTACTGGCACAGTGGCCCACTGTACTGAAGAGGTGGCCTCAGGCACCAGATGCTCCGGTGAAAATGTCCTATGGGAGTTGTCAGAAAGTGAGTTAACTCAGTGTAAAAACCCGCCTGCGTGAGGAGCTGGTCTGTGGGTGGCTTGTGGCAAGAAGAGAAGCTTCACTTCCGTGTCTTTCCTTGCCACATCACAGACAGAAAAATTGCTATTGAACTTTCAAGTAGCACCTCTCATTCCCTTCCCAGTGAGAGGAGGGAGCGGGGTGTGTGTGGGGG
>PVKB01000512.1:59066-108100 GCA_004027205.1 Ctenodactylus gundi | reverse complement strand
TGATGGCTTAGACTTTAATGGCAATATTCTGGGAGCATAAGGCAGAAAGATCACGAATTCAAGTCTAACTGGGTAACTTAGCCAAACACTGTCTCAAAATTTAATAAAGGTTGGCATGTAGCTCAAAGTGAGTGCAGTAGGTTCATTTCTTACTGCAGCAAAAATAAAAAAGAAAACTAAAATATGTGGCTTTTAGCAAGTTACTGAATTTTTTCAAGTATTTCTTTAATAATTATTTTGTTTCTAGGAGTCTTCTTAGCTCTCTTTGTACAAATATATATATATATATATATATATATATATATATATATATATATATAGGCTTCTTTTTTCTTGCTAGTAGAGCCTTCAGCTACTTGTCTGTTTTTCCTTTTCCTAAAGCAGATTTTAGCGTTTGTAGAGGACCCATTTGTTCTTGCTTCAAGAGTGCAAACACTTGTCTTTCTCATGCCCTGCAGTGGACTCAGGCTTTGGAAGAAAAACTAGTATCTCCCATGTATCCAAATAAAGCACCTGAGATTATTCTTCACATTCACTATTTTCATTTGTACTTATGTATTTGTTAATAACTCACATTAATACTTGTGCTTGAGATGCTTACAACGCGAAAAGTAAAGCCCTCAAATTATATCCACAAGGCATATATTTAAAAATTTTAAATCGAGAGAAAATCATTTGCACACCAGGAATTTATCCCCAGGTATTAACAGAGATTTAGTGGCCACAGCAGCGCAGCCATATGTTATGAGATTAAGACGTAAGGCTTCAGCGGAGTGTCAGGTAGAGATATGCCTAACATACACTGTGATTCACCACTTAGCATTGGTTTTATTGGAAAACTTTAATGCAACATGTTACCACAGCAGAAATTTCCCCCAAAAATCCCCTACTCAAGAATTTCAGCTCAGATCGAGGGCAGAATAGGTCTTTACATGAAATTGGCCTTTCTGACATGATAATAGGCTTTTCAAGTCCAAGATAAGTACATTGTTAAAAAGAATTTTTTCCTGGTTTATTTCTTTTTTGATCGGTAAAATGATTTTTCTACTCTGATTTTACTTTATAATGCCTTTTGGTCTACAATTCCTATCTACACCTACTTTAAATAAGCATAAAGTCTATTAACATCTCAAGATGAATGAATCTTTATCTTCAACTTTCAGGGACGTACTTCAGACATACCCCAACTATAAATGCTGTCTGAATTTTACATATAACATTTATTTTTGAGTGAGTTTTCTATTTTTAATAAGAAATATATTAAGGCAAGAGATACATAATATATTATACAAAACCTAGGGAGAAAAATACCTTGAGTTATTTCCAGCATCAAAGGTCATTTATTCTTCTGAGATCCAAGTGACCTTTAAGTTAATTTCCTATTTTATAGATTTTTATAAATTACTTAGTGGTCTCAGTAATGTGTAAAGAAAGCAGACTACATTGTTTCTTACATATCTTTACATCATTTAACCTAGCAAACAAATGGCTATTTAAATATTCTATATTTTTAATAAACACATATATAGAAATAATACAATGAAGAAAGTATACTTTTATAACAATGTTGAAGAAAACAGTATTGCCACATTAATCTGTAGAATAAATTAATCTCTCAAAAACACAACAGCAAAGTTCTATAATAACACAAAATATTTTAAGTGTTATGAAGAAGAGATGGGTATAAAACACCTGGGTTATCTCATTGTGAAACTCTAGTGCCAATAAATGAATTACAGAACCAATTGCAATGATTGCAAACCTTATTCATTCTTTTTTGAAGTTATAGTACCCGTAAGGCTCAAAACCATCAAAAGACACTTGTTGAGTGGCCTCTGTTTGCTAAGCTGTATGTTTAGGTTGGGTGTCTGGGCTGTATTAATAAGTCATTGAAATATCTATGCTCCAATGGAAAAAAAATATTACCAGCTGTAACAAAAATTTTTAAAAATCCTCTTTGTCTCTTGAAAATGTTAAGTTAAATGCTTGAGTTAGAATAGTCATCTTACATACACACACACACACACACACACACACACACACACACACACACACACACAGATGCCCAAACACATACAGACACACAGACACACAGACACACACACGCGCCACAAATACATACTATTTATAAAGTATCAGAATAGCACATTGATTTAGAAGACATCCAAGCGACCTTATTATAATTTCCTAAATGTTATTGGCGGCAACATCTGTGGGATCTGCCGCCCAATTCCTTTAACTTCCAGTTCCCTTCCAGGGCATAAAGAGTTGTAGGGACTTCAAACCATTTATTTCCCTGCTCTAGACTTGAGTTTTCTAATCTGGGAACTAATATCATTCTATTAAAATGCAGATGAAAGTAAGCTTGCTTCTTTCAGATCTGTTTGCAGCACTTTTACTTCATTTTAATTATCAAAGAGCTCGGCACTGCCTGGACTTGTTTGTCATCTCGTCTCCCCTCGGGCTGGGAAATTGGAGGCGAAACACCAGCTGGAGGGCCAGAAGAGTGGGTGCTGTGGAGCGCTGCTCCCAATTATTTCGTTTCCTCTGGTTCTAATGGCATCTCGGTCAGATATCACAGCTCTCCCCGTGTCCCTCACATCCAGGAGCCTTTTCACCCGGAAACCGCCCCTGCGCTGGAGGAAGCTGCGGGGCACCCCCAGCTTTTCCCGGGCCGCCCACCCGGAAGGAGCTCTTGGAGCCCCCTGGCCCCATTCACTGGCTTTCATTGTTCCCTTCCTTTAGTTTCTCAGGATTTTGTTTCTGATCATATAGTAGGAAGACAATTTTTTTTTTAAAAAATAAACTCTAACCTGGCTTCCACTTTACGAGCTGTACCCTCAGAAGTACATAGGAACAAACAAAGTGGTTGTAGAGTGTGTATAAATTCTAGAAAGAAATTTGACATGAGAAAAGATTAAAAAGTCACTATCTAATTTGACTGACTTATAACGTCACGGTCTTCATCTTCATAGTTTAAAAATACCATCGTCCCACTAAGCAATTGTCCTTTTCCCAGTATAACCATGATCTGCCAGTTTCAACTTGGAAAGCTGGGAAATAGATCTGATTATTATGTCTTCAAGTTTTCTTCCTACCATTACATTATTTCTATACTGTGCTTTATTATTTGATTTTTGCTAAGTAGATTAAAGAAGCAAATGCTTCTTGTGGCTTTGAGTAACATGATAATGATGAAGTACCAACAAGACTTTAGAAAATATTTTTTGTGTTTTTAATAAATCAATTATTATATGGAATATATTGATGCGTAAGTCCTCTTACAAGACCATGTTTGTAAAAATGCCTTGTATCTTTATATGCAGTGGCTGGACATTAATTCAAACATTTACATATATATGTATGTATATATTATGTTTGGAATATATCTATATTCATCTCTCTCTCTCTCTCTCTCTCTCTCTCTCTCTCTCTCTCTCTCTCTATATATATATATATATATATATATATATATATATATATATTTTTTTTTTTTTTTTCCCCAGACTCAGTTAGTCCAATGGTGCCCAATGAGAGATTCAGACAAAAGCCACAGGGTCATATAATCTACTTCAGAAAGCATTTCTCTTAAGAACTAAACTTATTTCTTCACCATGTACATCTGTGTTTTATTTTCCCCTTTAAAAAGTGAGTGTGATAAACTGTTCATATACCCAGCTCAAGTAATGAACAGTGTAAGAATAGTACAAACTATTCATAACCAGAGACTTATTTGATTTATTGTGGGCCGGATTCATGGTGCCTTTTAAATCTCAGTAAGTAGCTTTTTCTGACTTCTTCTCTCTTATAAAGCAATTGCTGCTGAATGCAATCCTACACACAGAGCGATAATAAGGGGCTCCTGGCTGAAAGCCAAGGCTGGATGGAAGGGAGCTCTAATAGTCTCTGACCACTGTCCAGCCAGGCTTTCCTGAGGGTCTATTCGACTAGGACTTATCGGTGCTCAGGCTGCCTGTTGCAGTAATTTCAAGGATCAGCTAAGTCAGTTTGTTTCTGTGTAAACTCTGGTCCGTCCTCAATACAAGTCCAGTAATGTTGGCTTAATAAGAGCTCCTCTACCATTGGCTTTTTTCTCCTACGAGGTCCCTATCTAGAAACCCATTCGTTCTGCCCTTCTCTTTGCTTCTGAAGGTATGTTTTCATATTAGGATTGGAGTCTAATATCTTCCTCTCTCATTATCATCTTGATACCTATTGTGGTTTGGATCTGAAGTGTCCCCCAAAAATCTCGTGTATTGTAATGTTAGGGATTTTCTATGGAACCATGTGCTGTTGGTAGATTGGGGTCTAGTCTGGAGGGGTGGATACAGTTAAGTTAGTAAAGGCAAATAAGTTAGGATTAACGGTGTGTTGTGGCCACACCTTCCACACCTGGATGCAGGAGGGGCTAATCACTGGGTGGAGATCTGGAAGGATATATAAGCTGCATCCTGCCTTCCTTGGGAACTAGGACAGGGACTTGCACTGGTCTCAACTGGCCTTCCTGTTGGTGATGTCTTTGATCTCGAGAGAAGCCGCCTCCTCCTCCTCTGTCTCTGCCATGTCCTTCGAATGCTGCCCGCTGCCCCTGAGTGGACTGTAACCTTCTGAAACTGTGGGCTAAAATAAACCATTCCTCCCCTACGTTTGTGGGTGTCAGGTATCAAATCACAGCAACGAAATGTAACTAAGACAATACCTATCACACAGTACTGAATGAAATCATTCTTAATTTTGAACAAGGGCCAGAGAACTTTATTTTTAAAAGGCTAGCAAAGAGTTGATTAAATGTTGAAGTACCATATGTCTGGTAGACTGTTAGCTCGGTTGTAATTCATTCTCATTGTGTAGAATAGTGTTTATGTACATTTTTTTTGTACAACATGTTTCCATTTATTTGTTCAGAGATGTGTTTTTCATTGGGTTAAAAAAATAAAGTGTGAAAAATTAAATAAGAATAGCACATTGCAAACAGAATGTAAAACATAAAACTGTCGAACTGGCTAACCTTATTCTAATGCCAAAGACCACAAAGTTAATGAGATGAAGTTTTGAAATTAAACATTGTACCTAGAATTTAAAGCTAAATAGGTCAGGAATTAAAGGAGTAGAACAAATAAAATGCTGGCTAGGTGAAGTCAGGCTTGTGCTAACTAAATAATATAAAACAACATGGCTTGAAACAGCAATCCTTTTCATTATAGAAATGTTTACATTATTAACAAAATAGCTTAAATTAACTGTGCACTATCTAACCTCATTCTCATAGAAAAGTACAGTTAACAGTTGTAATTATTTTTTCCATAAAATAGTATTTTAAAACTTAAATGTTGAGCTTAATTTTAAATATATGAGTGTTTAAAATTTAAGCACATATAAAAAGTCTTAGAAAAGAACCGTCATTAATAAAATATTCAAAATATGGTAAATTATGCATGATGATTTAATATATGCAAATTGGCAACCAATGTGAATAGTAAATTTGAATAGAAAAATATGTACATAAATGAATGGTATTTTGGAATCTTAGCAATTTGATGACTGCATTATCTGCTTTTCCCAAAGGTAAATGAAATATTAATTAGAAAACATTTTTTCATTGAAGGGCCAATAATCAGGATGATGGAAAATTTGTATCTTTTTGTATTTCTCATCATTAAAAATTTTACTAAATATATTAACATTTTAATGCCCTGATTTTACTTTTCTGTGGAATGCGATGCTTGATGATAGAAAAATTTAAATGTGATGGAACTTTGCTGAGCTCTTTATCACTTGCGATTGGTCCATTCACACTGAATCTTACATAGATACACATGTAAATCACTAATGCAAATGTTACTAATGATTCTTTTATGAAATATTTTCTGGATGACATTTGTAGAGAAAATAAACTCACTTAGATGAAGTTAAAATACATGCATTTGAAGTAAAATAAAAATAAAAATACCCATTTTCACTTTAAAATGATCTATGATTTCTATTTGCATAATGCTGCTTGGTCAATGGTGAATGCACCACAATATTATTTAACTACAATTTGTTCCTTTAAAAATTAAGTTTAAGAAGGCAACTTTTCAAAGGAGTGTCAGTAAAGTATTTCCTAAATTAAAATATTTAAATAGTCACCTCTGATAGTGAGTGCATATTTATTACTTACCTGATAGCATGGCGTAATTCTATCACTGATATGAGAATTACTCAAATTTATTTATCACTTTTGTTCTGAAATGTAGCCTTGGAAATATTATGGATGACTCCAAAATTATTTGAGACAAAAATATTCTAAATGTAGCTGAATTAAAAATTCAGATCTGGCGTTCTTCTCTGAAAGACATGCTACCAGGGGAAATCATTTATTTTCATCTTTTCTCCCCATAACATTGTTACACACAAGTCAGGTTAAAATTGAATACAAGAGTGAGAAGCCTTCATTGTAAATTAGCTAAAATAATTCACTCTGCAATCTGAAAGAGTAAGGAAAATTTTTGCTGGTTTAGTTGCTTAATTGTAATTATTCTTAATTTTAGATTTGCAATGAATTTAATAATACATTTTAAGTCTCTCTCCTTCAACTAATGCTTTGTGTGTAGTGTTTCAAACTACCTCTCTGAATCACCATAAAAATAATATTTTGCATAACTGAATAAAATATCAAAAATACCTGTTTTCAGTGATAAATTCTACTTACACTGTCATTGAGATTGTCTAATAATAATCACAGATGTGAAGGTTATTGAGGAAATTTTATAACTTAAAGTAAAATGATCATTTCTGTGTAGCATGTTTTCTTCTTATAGTACAAATTTATATAAAACTATATGAATTTATAAGTACCTGACCTATATTGAGATTCAGTTGTATTTGACTTCATATAAAAATTATCATTGCATTTGCAACTTCAGTCCTTTTGATAAAAATTATACATTGTATAGTGCTGCTTTATTTTTATTTGACGTTTCCTTTTGCTGATATTTTGTGCTCATCTATGAGGAACACTCGTACAATCAATCTAATATTTTTCTCTTGTGCATATCAGTAAACATTTATAAACACATTTTTCAGAAATTTAATTGATTGAAAACATTCATTTTAGTCAAGCCCTTTTAGTTTTTATAAAAGTTTGTGGAGAATAAAGACAGCAAGCAAGTTATTTTTCAATTGATCATGTTTAAAGTGATCAGTTTTATAGGTATGTCATTCTTCATAATTATATAATTGGTGTTCTACATATTATGTCTTTTGTGGTTTCACTGTTTTCTTAAAATTTAATTTTTAGAAGAGATGAAGTGCTGTGGAGAGAGAAATATGGGCAAATAATGGTTTTCAAATATTAATAAATTCAAAATAATAATTTAATTTACTATACATTGCAGTCACCAAGGAGGTGGGAACATTTAAATTTTGCAATTGAGTGGCAATAATGTTATTTACTTAAATATATCATTATTTCTCATAATTATTTAAAGATGAAACAAAGAAAAGACAAGTTCAGCATTCCTCAAGATATGGCCAGCCTTTAATTTTAACCAAAACCCTTAAAATGCTACTTAACTGGTAGAGATGATCTCTTCAACACATAAAGCATAAACACCTGTCCTGAGAGTACTTGAAAGGATTACCCTCATCTTGATAAAATAGGTTGGTCTACAGTAAACTGTGAACAAAAAAGTTTTTCAATGTAACCATATTATTGTATCACAATACTAGAATGCTGTCACCTGGTAGTAAGTAAGGTACTTGCATTTATAAAATGCAGAAAAGTGATGGACAAATGTTTAAATTAACTTCTCATGTGTTGGCTATGAGGTAAAACATTAAGTCATAATCTGAGGACAAACAGTTTCTGTTCCCAGGCATCTATGTGGATGTTGTGTGTGTGGGATGTGGTGGGGGATGTGTTTGTGGAAGTGTGTAAGTGTGTATGAGTTTGTGTGATTTGAAAGTCTTTACGTGTATCATGGAAAAAATTGAGCTTCCTTATTTCCTAGAGTAGACAGTCACAATATGTCCATGGTGCATTTATTATATATTCAATAAATATCCAATATCCAAATAATTGTTACATATGAATTGTTTATAATTGGAAATACCTATAGGTATTTCATAAAAACACATTTTGGGGGATGTAATATATTTAAATTAAGCAAGATAGCTTTAGCTTTTCCCTCTTATGCATGTTAACAAAGCTTATAACAAACTTAGAATTTGTTTCCAAAAACATATAGACAGATGTTAGTTTTAACCTCTAGGAGGAGTCAGAGATAAAAAAGTAAAAAGTCAAACCCAAAGTTACTAAGCATTTTTGTCTGATATAATTTTAGAATAACTGATTCTATGAATATAACTACAATTAATTTAAGTATGTTTGACAAGTGTAAGATACATGAAATAAATGTATTTGGGACACTGATGAGTCTAGAGTACATGAGTAAACATGGCTGAGATGGCAACACCAAAAACACATCATAATGTAAATTATTTTACATGCAGTAAACAATCGGTGTTATTTTGAAACTCTTTACTTTTTTCTTTAATAATTATTATTAATATTATTGTTATTATTATTATTTGGCCAGGAGTAGTAGAAAAAATTTAATTTCAATCGCTTCAAAGAGATAACACTATGACAGAAAAATCATACCATTTAAAGAGATAGGCTACTTTGGTGAAGGACATCAAAATTTAAAACTAACTAATGTAATTATTTCTTGAAATATATGATCAGGTTAATAGAAAGGTGTGGTAAGTGCTATATATAATAAAAATATGGATATTGTTTATAAGTACTAATATTGACAAGGAAGAACAAATCTGGAGAATTTTGATCCGATTATGGAACCTAGTCAGTGGTATGAGCAGCATATTTTGGGCAGCACATACTAAGAACTAAGTGTGCTCCGAAATTGTCGTTGAACTACCCAGAGACCTCTTTCTGTACAAATGTCTTGTGTAAGAATGACGTCATTAAAGAAAACAGTAAATATAGATTTTAAAAATATGTGATAGTGGAATATGGATATAATATTTTTCTTTAAATGTAATTGACTCACAATTTTAACAACTTGCTACAATGTGAGTCTGTGCTTATCAGATGTAAAGTTCCCTAATTTTAGTTTAATTACATTCAGTTAATATTTTATTATTGAATCAAAAGTTGAGTTACATTAGAGTTCTAAAAACATCTTATGCTACCTAAGTATCAGAATATTTTCATGTTACAGGAAATTTATTTAAGTTTGAGTATCACTCTTAATGTATTTGACTATATTTTTAGTCTTTAATTATTTGTTTGACTTTTAAGTCTATTTTAAGAAATTACTGTCAGGAAAGTAGCAAACACATTGTTTCAAACAGACAGGTTTTAGTAAAGGAAATAAATATATTTCTAAACAGAGATAGACAAACTACAAATGGATAGATAACCTTAGGTTATAACCTAAAAATAATTACCTCGTATAGAGAAATTGAAATGAGCAATGTAGGTGAAATCCGTGCAGCAGGAGAAACATTGTGGAGAGAAGGGAAATGTGCAAGCTTCAATGAGCTAGAAGAAAAATATTTAGGGAAAACGTTGGGATTTTACTGAACAAGATTCATAAATAAAGAGAACTGACCTGTGTGTAATAGGCATAGAGAAAAGCAGAGTTTGAGGGAAAACATGAACATATAAGTAGACATATAGAGAAAATAATCAAAAATGCTCTAAAGAAAAATTCCTGCAATGGAAAAATCAGTTAGTGTAAGCTTGTTTCAGATCATCCGCCACTCAAAGGTAAATAGGGAAACAGGTGTTCTGTAAGTGATTTTGAATGTAGTGAATAGAATAATCTCTTGTTCTATACGGGAGAAATAGGTTTTTTTTTTTTTCTAAATGCTACTATAGCTACTTTAATTTTCCTTCATTTTCAAAATTCTGAGGGTATAGGATAATGCCATTGTCCATATATTTAACTCATTTATGTTAATTATTTTGTACCTTTTTAAAGAAGCAAATGATTTTCATATTACATAAATTCTCCAGAGCAATTTTTCTAGTTGCATAATAGATTAACGTGGTGACACCCAATGCTTTCTTGTGGCACACCTGGAGATTGGTGGCTGATGGAAAAAATTAGCTAGTTGCATGAGATGCATATTGTAATTGCATCTATAGTCTAACTAGATGGGATGAGAAATACATATATTGAAAATAAATTTTAAAATTTAAATTCTCTGAAGGAAACAAAAAAATTTCATTAGGAAATTGTAAAACATGTAGCAACGATTACTTCCTATGTTAAATGAAATCTTTGTGATGAAACACTATTTTTATTCTCTTACATTTTCTACAGTTGTGTAAAATTCTACAGGTAGACAACATCACTGGTGTGTATTCATCCATCAGCTTTTGAATTTTCATTTCACTTACTTCACATTAACAGTTGTGTTTGCCAATCAAAGAAATGGACGATCTGCTGTCATATGTTAAGTGGCTGATGCTCCTCTCTCGCTGTCTTTATTTCTCTGACTGTACATCTGCTTTTTGACATCCTCTATTTTCCTTATTCCTAAGACTTTATTTGGTGCTATGTTCCCAATTGTTCTGTCATTCTTAAATATGTTACCTTCATATTCTAAGAGAATGTAACATGCTCTTTATTAATGGGCCATGTGAAAAACTTAGTTGTTAATACATTTAGACATGAATTCATTTAGACATGTATTCATTCATTGACATATAGCTGCATACTGATTTTTATAACTGAAGAACATCAGAAAAATAGATGTAATATTTTTACCACAAAATGTAAGCATTAAAACATCCTAATGACATTAAAGCTTATCTTACATTTTTTAAAGTTGCATGAAATAAATTATTAAATATCCCTACAGTGTTATATTGCTGAATTTAATCCATATAACTCAAAACTCTGTCTCCAAAGAAAGGAATATAAAAGAATTATGTCTAGTGTTTCAGTGATTTTTAAGTTACATTTATGTTTATCTAATACCTATGGAAACGTGAGAGCCAGAAAAAGGAGCAGTTTCATTAATTTCTCGAAACATATTTTGATTTAAAAAATAGAGACAGTGCAATGTGTGCACTTCTGAAAAAAGAGTATCATGTAAGTCACTTTGCATGAATTTAATAATAATTTTTAAATAATTAAATATTTTAGTATCATATTTAGAACTGTTTTGATTGTACTAGCTGTCAAACTATTTTATTTGTTGATATTTTATTTAACATATAAGAGCAGTAAAAACACATTATTTTGTTTGAATTTATCAGTAAACCTTATTATATTGACTATTAAGCTAGCCTGATATTGTTATTTTAAATTTAACACTTTCCACAACTCTACCATGTTACATATGGTACAATATCAGTTACATTTGAATTCCTTAAATAAGAGATTCTTAGCCCCAAAACTTGCCATATATTATATTACAACAACAATGGGTAAATTAATCTTATTAAAAACACATAACTTGAAATTTTCTTGATGTTGAATTACTGTGAATATATTGCATCATTTAATAACATTTCCTTTTTGGGTTAATAGTAAGTCAACAAAATTTTGGAGTATTGTCGCGTCTCCCTCGACCCGCAAGAAAGACGCAACAGCCGCGTTTCTTCTCCAAGCTTTATTCAGGCTTCTTCTTAACCTTGTGCTCAAGCACCTTCTTTTCTCTCTCCTTCTTCCTCTCTTCTCCTCCCCCCGCTAAGCTGCTAAGCTGCAAGCAATTTTATAAGCCCCACAAGCCTATCGTATCTCACTACGTGGCGCTTTTAGATAGGAGCCTGCACATGAGGAGATCAGTCGCCAGGCCGCGATTTCCACATATGGAGTTGTTTATCACATTTTATTAGGAAGTGTGGCTGCCACGCAGGCGTCATCTTTTAGGTGCGGCATCTAATCCTGCCCCTTGGCCCGTTGCCCGGCGCCATCTTAGGGCTCGGCTCCCCACAGAGTATCCTTGACTTTCCTCCCAATGTGTAAATTAGTAAAATAATGACAAGCCTCAGACAGGCAAATATGGACTGAGCTCCCTTTGATGAACAGTCCATGAGCTCACGTTTCCCCACCGAGAATCATCTTACTTCGTGAAATAGTAATTTGGGATAGTGCTATCTCCAAAGGACATGAAAAAAATAAAAATTCGGAAAACCATCTACAACACCTTTCTACTTATCTAGTTATTTTATATTTCATTATTATTACACAATTTGAAATACATATAAAAAGGATAAAAGGCTGCAACAATTTTCAAAAGAACCCTTCCATTTTTTTACCTTCTGTATCAGGGATTTCATTTTAATTTTGCTTGCCAAATATAATACAAAATACTAAATAGTATTAGTCAAAATATAACAAAATATATCTATTTATTTATGTATAGATATTTTAAAATTGTAAATGTGTAAATGATTGCGCATATTCAACTTAAGTATTAAATATCCGTTCAATATTTTCAGTAATTTTTGGTATTATGTAAACCTTCCCTTCCCCCTTATTCTATAATTCTGTTTTTTATAATCTTCACTGTACAGTAAGTGCTTTTAAAACATAAAAACATAAAAAACATTATTAAACATATCAAATATGCTTTACATTCAAAAACAACTACAAATTCTCATTTCCAAGAAAGCTGAAATATTTTTGTATGCTAGAGTATTTAGAACACATTGAAATCCAAAGTTACTGAAACTGATAACATTTGATACTAATTAAGCAATATTTTTATTTTTAAAAAATCATAAAGTTAAGAAAGTCTACAAGTCCAATATAATAGCTGTTATATAATCTGTTCATAGCATACTCCAATAACATTTAATATAAAAATCAACTATTATTTAAATGTATTAAGAAAGCTGAGCACTATAAGAAAAATCTAAGACTAATATATCAAACATTTTCAACTATAGATGTATGTTACATCTCTGCATTATACAATGGCTAGTTTAATCTTTATTAACTCCATTAATTTAATAAACACAGTAATTTTAAAATATATATAATCAAGTGTGAAGACAAAATAATCTTCACAGTATATCCATGAGCTGGCATTTAAAAACAACAGTTTCATAAATTGACATATGCTTCCCTGATTATCATTACAATTCAGGAAAGATGCTAATGAAACTAAAAGTTGAAAATTTCATTCACTCACCCGTTTAGTGACAATTAATACTAATTAGAATGTTTGTAAAATAATTAATTTATATGAATATTTCCTGTATTTTTAGTTTTACATTATGTGTCAATCTTTTTATTTATCCACATAGAAAATGACTTAGAAGTTGCTTAATTAAATATTATAGTTTAACTCAAAGTTAAACTTTGAATTTCCAAAGGCAGGATTTTTGCAATATTATGTGTAGATGTTTATACATTTTCATTTTGAATTAATTTTAGGACTATTTAACACATTTTGTAAACTTACAATATCTCATGTAGGTTTTTTTCATATCTTGAATTTCAGCTACATTTCTTTTCAAATTTTCCACTTCTCTATCAAAATGTCCCTTCATATCTTGCATTTCTCTGCTTACCTCAGTCAACTTTTCATTTGCGGCTTCTATATGCTCAATAAGCTTTGTATCCTTTAGAACAACTATTTGTTTAGTAAGTTCTCCTTAAGTCAAATGATCATTGCTAGCATTTCTTCGAGAATATCTTGTTTGAACTGGCTGTTTGACTCATTTATTTGTTTTTTGATATTCTTTCCTATGAGTTCCACTACTTCAGGTACATGATATTAGTTTCTGGGGTGTTAGGACTCTCTCTCTCTCTCTCTCTCTCTCTCTCTCTCTGTCTGTGTGTGTGTGTGTGTGTGTGTGTGTGTGTGTGTGTGTGTGTGTGTGTTATGGCCCTGTCTACTTCTCATGTTTCTGTTGCTGAGAGACTTTACTTTAAGAAGCCTAGTCAAATGGTTTCTTTGAATGAGGATGAAGGTGTGTGGGGGAACTGAAATTCCTGTGACATCTGTACTGGGAGAAGGCAGTGAAGGAGGACCTAACAGTCCTGGCCTGGAAGGTGTCTTGTTCACGCCTAGCCCACTCAGCAAAGCTCTCCTGTTTTTTCTTGGCTTCTCTCTTCTGAGGGCGGGGCTCTGCCCCCTCTAAAGTGCTCTCAGCCGTTTCAAGTCAGCGGCCTTTCTTTCCTTTCCACAACTGTCTCTTGTGCTGGCTTCATCTTATGCACTGCTCTCGATGGACAAGGCTGTGGCTGAACTGAGTAAACACTTCCCAAAATGAGAAAATGGGGTAAACACCAATGGAAAATATAGAGAAAGAGAAATGTTATCTGAGGATAGAATATCGAACCAAAATGTCTTTTACGGAAAAATTTCCAACTTTACAATGATTCATCAAAATTAGCTCATAGCATGAGAATAGTATTGATGCTTGTTAGCCTAGATAATCAATGAAGCCACATTAAGGTTGTCATCTAAAGTCTTGATGTGCTCTTTTGAACTTTTTTTACTCTAAACAGTTCAGTCTCCGGGTCCTTTTTAGATAGCTCCTGCTTACGTCACTGCCTAATATGGCGGCCAAGCACTGCTTCTGAACTGAGTGAGCCCCAGGAGGCTTTTCCTCCAGGAAGCTGGCATTGCCTTGGAGTATTTGCTCCCCACTCGTTCATTTAGGGAGGCCAGAGCTACCAGCTGCGCTCAATTCCCACTTCTGGATCCACGCTTACCTCAGTCAGAGGATCCTGGCTCCAGGATTTCTCCCATTTGAAGTTTCCGTAGCTCCCAGCATTTCACTGTTGCCTCAATCAGCTTCCTGGGCACTGTTTAGCTCTGCTTTCAATGTATATTTGAGGTTTCTGACCTTCCTGTGGTCTCCTTTCAATTGCTGGAGCACTCTTCCCTTTCCTAGCTACACTGAGCAGGTGGCTTTGACTATATTCTGAATTTTTCAAGTGGTTCTACAAGGAGACATTTTACAGTTCTGTTACTCAATCACCATCTTGACCCACATTTTTATTTTATGAGCAATGTTTGCCCCGTGATATGCAGAAGACTCTCTCCCTGTCTGTTTCATGTTTCTCCCCACTTCCCAATGTGGACAAGAAAGTTTTTTGTTTTATGTTGCTTTGTTTGTTTTTATTGTCATTTGTTTCCTCTCTTGTAGGAAAGAGATTTAAGGCTCTTTCTGCACAATCTTTATAGTAGACATTTCAAAGGATAGGGTGTGGATTTGAGGTTTTTTATATTAATAGTGTTTGAATTCAACAAATGTGTACAGTAGGACTCCAGCCCACAGTCTCTTCAACACAAGACTCAGAAGGATTAAAATGCTCAGCTCTGCAGTGATGATGGTGGGATGTTGAACAGGATCAAACTTCACAACCTCCCTGAAGTACTTCCTTTTGACGAGGAGTAGATTTCTTTCTAATGGTCACCTATAGCAGGGAAGATGTCATGGAAAAGATTCTTTTGCTCCAGTTCATTGACTACACAGAGGAAGATTTTTGTGCCTCCCCCAAGATGTGCACTTGTTTCCTAGGATCCAGGATGAGATACAACAAAAAACAAAGCTGTGGGAATTCTCCATTAGATCTCCAGCACTTCTCAAATATTCTAACATGTCCTCCTTCTTTCCTAAAATCTTAAGTTTTAATAAGAATAATTTATTGGGTATTTTGCTTGTCATTGTAGGAGGAATCTTTGGACAACTTCTAAATTATATCAAACAAATTAGACATCTATATATCCTTTTGAACATAAAAATTATATCTTAAGTATGATGAATAAAGGCATTGAAATGATTTATTTCAAAATGTTATTTTATTGACTGCTTAAAAATATCATTACTTCAATGTTATTATTTTTCCTAGTCAATTACATGACTATGAAGGTATTTTTGATAAGTTTAAGGATAGTCTCTTCTAATTTGTTCTTTTTGACATGTTTAAGCAATGTTGGATTATTATTTCATTCTGATCATTTTCTCTCCTATTCGTTTACTTGTTTACTTACTAATTTAGACAGGGTCTTTCTCTGGCTGGTTCTTGAACTCACCATGTAGCCCAGGCTGGCCTTGGACTCACAGCAATCCTGCTTCAGCTTCCCTAGTACTGGGATTACCACTCTCATTATTTAAAAGAAATTACATTTTGCTTCATCACCAATAAACAGTGGCCTTTCCATCAGGCCAGGCAGAAGGGCAATGGTAAGTTTGATGATAAATGAAAATCCCATGTGGGGACATTGCCATGAAAAAACGGTTTTGTAACGTAAGGGCCACACTAAATCAGTCCGAGTTAATGCTTATTAAAACATTCTACAAAGATTAGAGGTGATTAGATATAAAAAAATAAATGTCTGATTCCTGGAAGTGACTGAATTGTTTTAGAATAAAAGGTGGACATGGATAAGCTATGGAAATTCATATACAAACATTCTCCTTCTATTACTAGACATACAAAATAGCCACAAAATGTCTTGGTTGACAGTAAGGCAAACTGAGGTTGGCTGTGGGCAGAAGATGGAGTGAGCTCCCAGAATCAGGCTTGCAACTGTAGCTGCGGAAGGTAAAGGCACATTATTTTGGACCCAAGTATAAAAAATCTCAGTATCTCCAGGAGGATAAAGTGAGTCCTGACAAAAGGAGAGGTTTGTTGTGGGCTGCCATTTGTCCGTGCAGTAATCAATGCAAATACTCAAAGTAGTATAAAAAGGATCAAAATGGATGATTGCATGTGATCGACTCACATTTGTTTCAGAACAAGCAAAAGATATTATAGCCTGTAGTTTACACATATAGAAAAATAACTGTAATAAATATAGAAAAAGAGCTGTAGCATAAAATTGACACACTATGTAACATAACATTCTCAGAATAGCAGTTAGAGGGATATTGCATGTCATAGAAACACTTGATGTCTAAAGTGGAGAGATAAAGGGAGGAATGTCTGCTATGCATCTTGAACAAGTGTGTTTTCTCACTAAATGTGAGAAATAGAGTCAAGTGTCCTATGAGACATATTTTTCTGCTTTCCGTGTTTTCAGAGTAGGAGAGGAAAGGGGGGGTTGGGATCACAGAAACAGTGCTACAACTTTAGCTGATGAAAATGAAAGGGTGATCCCTAAGCCGGAAGCCGTGGCTCTAGTTCCTACTGGCCTGATAAAAACATAATTGTCAGCAAATCTAGCTCTCCTGCCTAGAATTTGCAATGACGCACTACTTTTGTACCTACCCAGCCTTAACCTATATGAACTGCATGAAACAAAAAGATTCACAACACTGATATTTGCCATTTGGACAAGGCTGTGGCTGAACTGAGTGAACACTTCCAAAAATGAGAAATTGGGTTAACCAGCAATGGAAAATACAGAGAAAGAGAAATGTTATCTGAGGATAGAATATTGAATCGAAATATCAATTAGAAAAACATTTCCAACTTTGCAATGATTGCTCAAAATTAGCTCATAGCAGGAGAATACTATTGAAGCTTACTGCTGTTAGTCTACATAGTCAATGAAGCCACATTAAGGTTGTAGTCAATAAGATTAACCTGAGTTTAAAAAAAAAAAAGTTTGCAAACACAAGTGACCATACACCGTGGGATATTTTGCTCAACTGATTGTCTATCAACCAATCACCAATTCTTGCTACAAAAGTTGAAGCCAGTTGACAGAATTTCAAGTTTTTTTTGACACATCATTACAAGAACTGTGTCTACATGTGATCCCACAGTCATAAAATTTCCACAAGCTTGTGCCTACCATAACCTGCTCTTTGATTTCTGAATCTTTTCTTTTGTTAATATTGTTCTTTGTCAATTTTTATTTATTTATATAATAACAAGGATAAGTATAATTGCTTGTTTGGTAACCATATGTTCTATAAGTCAGCCATTAAAAACTATAAATCAATTCTAAACCCTAAAACCATATTATAAATCTAAGCATTTTCATATTTATCCTTAATTAACTATTTTTGTCATAGATCATTCATTCAGGTATTCTGTTTCTATATTTCTAACTGTTGTATAACTTAATTTTATAATTAGTTAAGATTTATTCTACAATTTTTTATTTTTTATCAGAATTGCTTAACTTATGAATTACATTTGTGAGCAATTTTATTTATTTGAACTTATAACTTAAAATTTTAGATGTTTTTCTGTGAAAAATTTTCTAGTCTCATTTTTTGCCTAAAAACAAGATTTTCAGTCATTCTTGATAGAAATTTATGCTTTATAAATCTCTAATATGTATTTGGATACTTGTCTCTTTAAAGATGTTTCCGATTTTTGTTTCTATTTGCTTCCTAATTAATAAGAAGTCAAGTATTGGTGCTATTGGTATTATAAACACTTAAAATCACTTTTCATCCTGTCTTTAGATTTTGAATATCTTCCCTCTAGTGCTTTATATTCTTTTGTATAATATTTATCCATTTATTAATCCATTTTGAATCTAAGATATACTGCAAGAATGTTCAAATATGAGGTTTTAATCTGTGATTAGCACAAAGGAAATCTATTTTGAGTTTATATTCTATTATGCAAAGAATAGAAAATATAGTAAATTCTATAAGAAATATTATATATCCATTCAAGCAAAATTATGATATTTGAATGTGAAATTTTGATAGATGTTATAGTATATGTAGTTATGAATTCTTTTTGTCTATATCTTGTTTATAATTTATTCCTTCTTCTGAAATTGTTAATCGGTGCCTTTGAATATGTGCTTAGTCTGTCTGTAGCTTTACTAATGAATATAGTAGATTCTTATTTAGTATTTGTTAGCCATTTACAGCCTGTCTTCTATGCTTAAATTTCCCTATATATTGTTTATCTTTATGTTACTCTTTTAATAAATACAGTTAAATTTATCAGATTTTACATTTAGTACATGTATTCTAATTTTAACTGTACTAACATGAATGAGTCACCTAAGTGTTTACCATTGAATTTAATCTCTCACTACTCATTTTAATTACTATTGATTTAAATTCATTCACTATACAGTCTAATAATTATAATAACTGAAATATTTTATTATAATCTCTTGTCAATTTCCTTTCTACTCTAATGTTTCTAAGTGATCATTTTTTGTTTGTTTTGTTTAACTGTGAATACCTATATAATGGAAGTTTTTATGCAAATAATATTAGGATAGAATTGAGGATACCTTCTCAACAGGACAATACAGTTATTATGCTGCCAAAATTTCCAGATTTTAATCACACTGACTTTATTTCAATCTAAATTTCAGTCCGTGGTTTTTAGGTTGAACAAATCCTGTGCAAACCTAAAATAGAGGTTGTTGTTGAGAAATATGTTCAAAGAAGAAATGTAAAATATACAGTTTCAATTATTGTAAAAATTGAAAGTAGACAATTCTGTTTGTCACTTTTAAGAGAAGTTTATGGTTAATGCTGCTTCACCCTCATTAGCAGTGTATAAGTCTTTAAAGTATCTGTTTCATGAGGTTCTCCTACTACCGATCAGTTTGTTTTGACTTTGAGCTTTCTCTGGGATTCTGTACTCATCAGGATTTTGAGGAATCCCTCTAAAGATTAGTAAAGTGCCTTCGAGGTAAACTTAAACTTCATGAGTCTTTCTAACATTCATGTTTTATCACTTCCATATTAAAGCAACACTTATGTGTAAATTTTACTAAACTTTTAAGAACTGTTTTTGTTTGGATTTTTTGGTCTGTATTTCCTCAAAAAACGTGGGAGAGGGTGTCTTACTTTTTCATTGTTGTGACTTAATATACAACACCCACAACTTAGAGAGGAAAGATTTATTGTAGATTACAGGTTCAGAGGGTCAAAGTCGATTTAGAGGTGGGCAGCTGGAAACTGGTGGAAGCACATGGCAGGGCTGGAGTGGGGGCAGAGCCAGAGCCCGAGCTCCAAGGGCAGAGATCCTCACAACATGGTGGTACAGGAAGACTCATGAAGAAGGGTAGAACCAACATGCACCCCTCCAGGTCAAGCCCCAAGCATCTGCCCATTCCAGCCAGGCCTACACAGTAGCCATAAGAGCATGAGGCTTCTGGGGGACACTGCAAATCCAAACCAGAACATTCTGCCCCTGGCCCCAAAAGACTCAAGACCACCTCAGTAAGCCAGTTCATTTAGTGGTTCTCCAAGAGTTGCCATAGTACCAAGAGTTTTAGCACTTCTAAAAAGTCCAAGCCCAAAGTCTTCTCTGAGACTCAAGGCAAACTCACCTATGTGTTCCAGTTAAAAGAGTTAAGCACTTCCAAAATAAAATGGCACAGGGTAAAGACTTGTATTTCAAAAGAGTTGAATAGGAGGATAAAAGGAATTGGGACCCAACAATTCCTAAACCCAACAGGGTAAGGGTTAAATTCTGTAATCCCCAGTAGAGCAACTTGAGTAAACTATGGCAAGATTTGCATTCCAATTGGCTTGGGTGGCCCCAGGCTGCAATTTCCATCCTCTTGGTCCCCCTCACTGCCAGCAGCCTTCCTCAGCCAATGATCCATGTTTCTGGCTTCTCCAAATTCCTCATTTTCCACTGCACCTTTGGCTTCTCCTTTACAACTTCGCTCATGGCCCTCCCAGGGGCACACTGCCTGGTCTCCAAGGCCTTCCTCTGAAATATGGGGGAAGACTCCAGGAACCCACAACTCCAGAACTCTGAAAGTCTCACAGCCAGGACTGCATGCAGATCCAAACCACAACAGGGGACAAAGATTACTTTCAACCAAAGGAGTGTGCCCTTTGCATCAAATATTCATGATAAATTTTAAACATGTGCTGTACAGGAAGTTAGCTTTAGAACTTTAAATTATTAACATAAAAAGTCATGGGACTTAAATTTCTCCCGCGAGTTGAGTTCATTTATTTTAGGGCATAAATGTGTGGTATTATTAATATTAACTACAAAACTCTACTGAATTCAGCAGTCAAAGATCTATCTCAATTATGGAGGGTATTTTGTTTAGACAGTATCTAGTTTGGTTTGAAATAATCTAAATTTTTAACCAACTTTCTCAATTTTCACTAATTTTGCATATTTGAGTTTTCTGTATTGTAAACCCATATTATTTTATTTTTTTCACTAAGAAAAGGTTAAAAATGAGAGAAGTGTTCTCATTAATCATATGAATCTGAGATTAAAATGTTTCTCTAACATTAATAATGACTTCATATTACAAACACTAAGGCTTTTATGAATCTGCCCAGGAAAAGTGATAGCTTTCTTTAGCTTTTACCTTATAATAGATTCTATAAGCCAAATCAATGTCATAATAAATTGTCTCATTTTAAAGATTTTTCACATATAGTGTAAGTTTTGAATTATTATAAATCCACAAACATTTAGAGTAGATTTCTAAAAGACGTGATTAAAGGGGAATCACGGTTAAGCTTACCCTTCTTCTATTAAGATAACACAAATACAGCTATTGTTTATTATAAAAAAAGAGTAATTATAATGCAGGCAAACCCTTTGGTGGCATAGAAGATGTGTCATTATTTCAAACCTGTCAAGTTCAATATGACTCATGTCTGAAATATGTAAAAATAGGTGATGCTCTGTGTTATATATTATCAAATACGCAGTAGTACTACTGAACAAATGTGATTTCCTTTGACAATTTCAGAGTCTCTTCTATTTGCCCCCTCTTATCAACAGGGGAAACTTTTCTTTCTTCGTCTCACTAATCATTTCTGACAAGTACTTGGCAAGCTTAGCTGTGAAGTGCTGTCCATAGGGTTCCAGGTCAGATTCACCCCTTGGAAAAGAAAAAAAAAAAAAAAAAGCACAAATGATGCCCAAGAATAAACGCCCTCTAAAGAGGAAAAGGACACTGCTGCACGTAATCTTCATGTGGCTTTCCTTCCAGTGTAATTAGCTTCTCTTTTTGTGATACAAATTAACAGTGGTGATACCGATTTACTGCTTAAGATTTTGCAGGTTTTTAATCTAACTCATATTGTCCATTGTAGCAACCAGTACAAAAATTTCATAGTATATCCAATTCCTTTTCCTTAAATTACATATAGTAGGAGTCAACTCTAGTTTAAATAGAAAGATAGAAAATCATCTAAAATATATTCAGAATACTAATAAAATATGTAATCATTACAGTGAAATTTCAATGACTTGGAGTGTGTATGTGTTTACAAAGGAAAGAACTAGAAAATTTAATCACTTGCAAGAAAAAATAGCCATCATAAAATTGATATTGACGTTTCTGAGTGCTTGAAACACAGGTCGTATTTTAATTTTCTATTTAATTGAAAGTCCACCCATTTTTTCTGATTTTTTAAATAACAAGCAATGATTACTGCATAAAAACCATTATGTTATAAATACATACCTTTTAAAATATAAATGCATGTGTTTCTGATTTCATGTAGTCAATAAATTTTACAGAGACCTCTATAGCTTTGTTTCTTCTCAATATTTCAATTTGTAATTTATTTGCTAATTTTGCAACACTAATATTTAGGACATTTGGGAGTGATTAGGCCACGGGGGCTCCACCCTCCTTCAAGGAGCGCTATACTACCTTACCCAGTGTTGTGAAGGACTAGCTGAGACACTAAGCCATCCATTCCTTCTGCTGTGTGGGGACAGGTATTCCTTGCATCAGCTCAGAAGAAGAGTCTGGATACTTGTCCTTGAACTTCTCACCTGTTTTTTTTTTTTTTTCTATATCAATCACTCTCAGATATATTGTTATTGTAGCCTAAATAGACTCAGAGCCCTTATGTTGGAGATGTGGGGCTAGTATCAGAATGAAAAGCAATAGGTACATCCTGCGCATGGCCCACGATCTGCCGGAGTGACACAGTGGACACTTTTTTCTTGTCTCTTTGTAACTCATTGTTATTCTCACTAGTCACTGTTGAGGAAAATAGAAATATCCCTGCTCAATCTTTCCAATGATATGATTTTGAAGAAGTATGTCGACCTTCATGTTATTATTGTATAAGTGATATTATTTCATGTCTGTATTCATTGTGCATTCATGATATGCCTTATACCCACAAAGCAAACATTGAAGGTTGGAGACTGTACCAGCGAGCTCATACCAAGGATGTGAAACTTTATTTGGAACATTAACTTCAAATTTATTCAGAGCGTATTTTAGTCATTAGGGTTAATGGGACAAAATAAAATAAGTGTTAATTGGTTAAAACAGGAAGACTTAAATGGAAATATGATATAATAAAAAGCCCAGAGAGACCTGCTAAGTTGGCATATAAATTAGGTAATTAGCCCCTCATCTACCAGGTAGAAGATCATAACCCTAATTAGAATAATTATGTAAGTTCTAAGACTTATTAGAAAAAGTGAGAAGGGAAATAAAATGCATTGTTGCCCTTTGTGTAATTTTTCTTGAACTAATTATATTTGCATGAAATAAATTCAAACACACACATACGTCTCATATTTGAAGACTATGCAATTCTAAATTAAAAATAAAACATGTAATAAATATTTATTTGAGAGATAAAAGGTAAATGAGATGGTGTGAATTTGAGGAAATCAAGGATCAATTTTATTGTTTACTCTAAAATCAACATGATTATCCTTTTATGATATTTTATAAATATGAATATAGGTTTTTGAAATTTTACAAAAGTTAAAGTGTTGCCCTTAACATGAAAACTTCAGTCTTAACATAGAGCACGTGTTGGCATTTTAATGTGTACAATATGTGTGTAGTTGATACTAAATCATTTTCTAAATATTTATAGAATATAGGCAAGAAATTGTGCTCAGGTGATATGTGGATTTTAAATATAAAGACAAGTTTATTAATGTCAAAGGGATTATGTACTTGTGAAGTAAGAAAACAGTACAAATGAATTTAAAAATACTAGAATATTGTTTATAGATACCAGAAAGTTACAAATAAATAAAGACTAAAATATGTCATAAAATTAAGGGAAGGAAACAATCGTTATTTTAAGAATACAATTTCTGTCAATCATTTTCAATATCTTCAATATATTTTAATATCTAATTCTAATGGCAAGGTATTCTGGTTTACTAGAGTTCATAAAGGTGATGATAAATCTGTCTCCTTTGGTTTTGAAATCTTCATGAATTATTTGAATGCATAATAATTATGTAAAAAAGTGTAGAGATTGATACTTAAAAACATAAGTAAAATGTTTTCTAGAAAATAAAAATACAAGGGACAGATTGTAAAATTTCAAATTTATAATACAACTACATAAAAAATTTAAGAAAGTGAAGTCAATATGTCAATGGGAAGATAGAAATAATGGTTTCATAATAAATCAAAATAAAAATATCAAAAAAAAATACAATCATGAAAGCACCCAAGTCTGAATTTTTTGTAGTAAAGTTTTTTTTCCAAAACTCAAACTTTTAATAAACTACAGCTATGCACAAATTACATTTCTATAAAAGGAGTTTTCACTCTGTTTTTCTTTATCATAAACTGTGTGTCACATCAGATTTATGGCATATCGTTTTAAAATTTACCTCATCATCATTTGAATTTATGTCCAATATTTGTCATACCTACTAGCCCTCTTTCTATACTCTGCTTTAAATTTCTGTTATTGGTTTTTGTAGGCTTTCAATCATTTAAATCTGTTTACGCTATCTGAACTAATGCAACATACTGCTGTTATCAATTATCCATTTTGATTTTCAATTGCATATATGCTATCTAATTTTTAAATTTTAGTTTTATCTGTGCATTTTGCCCTCTACTTTATAAACTTTAATTTGCTTGTTTTCTCATTTTGTTTTTAAGCAAGTAGTGCTTTACAGAGTATAACAGAGAAAAAAGAAAAAGTCTTTTGACCAAGAGGCTAGGAAGAGACCGGAGCAGGTCATCATATGAGAAAAAAATAATAAAAAAGGAAAGAAAGAAAAGAAAAGCTTCTGGCTGAGAGCCAAGAGGGGGCTGCAGGCATGGGTGTCTGTTCTCACTTTTTAAGATAGAAACGCATGTCATTCATTTTATGTGTTCCCTACACATAGTATAAAAATTAAAAGCCTTCAATTTTTTCCCCAAGCAACTGGTGTTTGATTACCAAAATGAACACACTTAGTTTGTCTTTAGAGTTTATTATTTGATGTAAATGATCATCTCAATGCTTTCAATTTCTATGTTTGATTTCTAATTTACCAATTGTGTCACAGAACTCAGATCCAATGTTGCCAGCTTTGTTGAAAAATTTATTTAATTTTCTAGTGTGGTGAAACTTTGCATACTTGAAAAGCAATGACTTTTTTCTGGATAAGATAATATTTTTAAAAATATGCTCAATCCTGTTATTTTGATAAAATTACTTTAAATGCTATATTAAAGCATCAAATTATATATATATATATATATATATTATATATATGAGTTTAATATTTTAATAGCTATCTACATTGTGTAATGTTTAAATCAAGTAACACATATCATATCATAGATTTGATTATTTTGAACAATTTCAAAATATTGGATTATTGAAATGTACATTGATTGACCTTTCTTCACCTTTCTCTGGTCCTTACACTCCGAGATTTCTGTAAAGACCATAGTCTTCTCAATTTCTATGAGATCACATTTGCTAGATACCGCATGTGAATGAAATAATGCACAGTTTTCTTTCTTGAAATGGATAATTTTACCTGACATAATAATCGCTAGTTCTATCCATGATGCCACAAATAAGAGACTTGCATTCTTTTTACTGACTGAAGGGTCTTCTGCTGTGTATGTGTGACACATTTCCCCTTTTCGCACATGAGTTGATGAATGTGTAGGTTTTTTTTCTTCGTTAGTCATGGTAAATAGTGATGAAATAGCCACAGTGCAGATGTGTCTTCAGCACACTGACTTCATTTTCTGTTACTATATACTCAGGACTAGGATCCCTTGATCCCATGATAGTTCTTTCAGTATTTGCAGCGAAGTGCCATACTATTTTTCCAATGGCGGTGCTGATTGACATTCCCACCACCAGGGGGCAAAAGTTCTCTTTACCTCTTGTCATCATTTACTTGTCGCAAATGTGTGAATTCAAAATGTTTCCAAAAGTCTCATATTGAGAGGTGAGGCCTAGCTGGAAGGAGTGAGTGCGGGGGGGTGGGGGGGGGAGTGGGGGGGCAGTGACCTGGAAGAAAATAGTCTTCTCCCATTTCTTTGCCCTATCTTTGTTTCCCCAACATCATGCATTGGATGATGTCTTTTTTGCCCTCCATGCCAGGCCTTTTTGTAATTGCTTGCCAACCTTGCACTGTGGAAGACCTCTGAATGGTGACTTGAAGTACAACTCTCCCCCTAAGTTGTAGTACTGTGTCCTGGCAATGAGAACACGACTAAGCTACTTGTTCGTGTCTCTCTGCTAGTGATCACTTCCATTGGAGTGAAGTGACATCTCATCGTGGTTTTACCTGGTATTTCTCTGATGATTTAATGACGCTAGTTCGATTTTCATATATATTCTGGGCTTTACCTATCTTCCCTGCTTCCTCCCTTTCGGACCCAATCACATATGCTGCTCCATCAGAAAGTCTCTGACCTTTCCAAGGAAGCATTCAGAAAGACCCACTTAGCCTCGGAGGCCTGTGGGATTCTTGGAGTAAAAGTTTCCACTCCTAAGAGAAGACCATGTGATTTCTCAATTTAACATTCCAATTCGTAGGCATGACTATGAAACATTGCTTGACGTGAGAATTTCAAGAGACAGGGCATCTGTGAGTGGTATGTTACCCTGGAATGCACTGGTTTCCTGTGAAAAACATCAGGGCCGTTTCTGAAGTTGAAAGAATTTTCTCCAGGTGAATGTTTCATGACATTTCGTTGTGTTGCTTTATCAACTTTGTTAGTATGCATGGCTTCATGTAAACGAACTAACAAAAAGAAACAGGAAGAAACAGCATGCCAAACTGCTTTCCCCCAAGGAAGCGATTTTTCCACTGTCTTTCAAAGAAAATATTAGATTTGTATGTGTCATAATAGATTAAAATTATCCTATAAACTGATACTTATTTTCCAATGAGTTTCTGATGCTTTTATTTTAATTTTCTCATCTTTTTTTAGAAAATAAGAATAGGTTTGGGATGAACATCCCACCACCAAGTTAAAAAACAGGTTTATACCTAGTGACAAACTGTCACATTTTTGGCTCTGACTTAGATTTTAGAGAGAGAATACTAAATGGCTTTCTTAAAATAAAATACATTTGGTTCAATAAAGCTTTCTTCTTGTGGTTTTTCCTTTCAAAACTGACCACTCTAAGTTCTTGGGAATAAATAGTACCTGTCTACAAAGCTAGAGATCCGCAAATCTGCATATTACCATCTCAGCTCCAGTAAGTTGTTGAAAATGGGCTTGATTTGTGGTTTGTGGTTATGTCCTCCTAGGAAGTTTTCAGCTGACCCTGGATTCTGAGAAAGTATCTCTGAATATGTAATTCTAAATCATTTTAAATCACCAAAGTTTGCTTAGAATGCAACCAACATAAAATAAGAAAATATGTAAAATGTTCTATTTAAAAGTTGATTTTTAGCTTGCAGATTATTAAATACAAATGAAGAGATAAGCAGTAGTCACTTTATTTCCCATAATTAAGTTGACTTTCTTCAGCTTTCTCAAGTGCTATTCTCTTTAACAAGTTAATGCTAACATTTATCATGTGTTATCAATTAATGATCACTATAAAATACATAATGTTGCAATATTTTCTATGCTAGAGTTCATTATTATAAACCTTTATAGATTTACATCTGATTTTTCTCTTTAATTCTGTAAGAATCATATTAGTAATAAAATTGTAAGAAATGTGTCCTTGAATTTTTTTGTTCAAAATTTAAGCAATAGTTTTTTTTTTTTTTTTTTTTTTTTTTGGAGACAGGGTATCGCTCTGTGGTCCAGGCTGATCTTTAACTCACTTTGGAGCCGAGGCTGGTCTTGGACTCATGGCAAGCCTCTTGTCTCAGCCTCCAGAGGGCTGGGATTACAGGCGGGAGCCACCACGCCCAGTTTATGTGGTGCTGGGGAATCGAACTAGGGTACTTAGCACTTGCTAGGCAAGCGCTTTAACTGCTGAGCCATTCCTCCAGCCCCAAGTAATAATTTTTTTTATATGGTGTTAGGGTTCTCAAAATGTGTTTTCAATTATATCACAATACAGTTAGTGGGCAAGTAAGAACTATAGTCTTCTCTATTTATTTTCAATAATATTTAGTTTCTTTTTCAGATATTTCCAATTTGATATTGCTCAAAACTATCTTACCTGTCAATATACATTGAGTATTTTTTTCTACCATTAATTAAGACATCTTTTTTTGAGAATTTTTGATTTTATTATCTGGACCAGATTGGTCCTGATCCTACCATGTTGCTCAGATTGGCCTCAAACTCACTGAAATTCCCCCATCTCAGTCTCCTGAGTGCTGGGATTACAGATGTGTCACACGACACCCAGGTAATGCGGTACCTGAGGGTCACTCACTCTTTAATCCAAACCTACACCATATCACTGAGCTTAACATCGTAGAGTTTCCATTTTTCAATTACCATAGACAATTTTTATAATTTTCTGAAAAATCACCTAATAGTTCATGACTCCCAAAGATCAGCTGCAGATACAGAATTACAGATAAACAAGGGAATTGGAGAAAATGCCACTGGAGGAAAAAGAGAAGATGGAATAAGGGGAGGGAGAAGAGCCTCCATGTTGTCATGCGAGTCTGGTGTGTGTAAAAGGAGACAGACTAGAGTGATGGGAAAGGAAGGACATCGGAGAGCAGTGCAAGTACAAGGAATCCTCACATCGAAGGAGCCAAGGGCAAACATTGTCATTCACAGAAGGCCACGATGAGCAGAGAGCGGCCTAGGAGAACACTGCACCTGCATGAGTAGTGGGTGTTGACTGAAGAGAACTGACTGAGGTAGCCCACGAACAACCCTTGTCTTGGAAGTATATCACAAATCAGTATGTCATAAGATTTCCTGAGTAATTGCAAATCCTTTTTGAAATTGTTTAGAACCTGAAAGAAATATATGATTGAATGCAATTAACCCAAAATAAGGGTCATCAGATTTTGTATACTTACCCAACGAAAGACTCACCTTAGTTCTTGTTTTCTGTGTCGATTCTCAGGTATTATCTGTTTCTTTACACTCAACTTTGCAGTAGAAGCATCTGCAGAAATTTAAAAAAATTATCCCAAGTTACTGCAACAAGACAGGGACAGAACCTTTCTTTGACTATATTTTAGAAGTCATCATAAGATTTTTTTCTAATTTGTGCGGAATGGGGCCATATGTTTGTTTTTATTTTTAATCACTCAGAGGATCAGATCTATTGAGACCAGGTGTGATCAACCTGCAAACCACTGCTTTTCTTTTGACTAGAGAACTGTATAGGATCAGACATAAAATACATAATAGAGTTAATAATAATATAGGCCCTAAATTTTTTTTCAAAAGGTTTATTTTACCATTAAAAATTTTCAAGGATTACACATTGTACACAACTCTTAAACTAACTAATGAGACTTGATTGCAGAAATAAGATATTCAACCTTGATGGGTAACGATGTACTGAGAGGCTTGTACATAATGAAGGATGTTCTGTATTAAGAAGAAAATAGAAAGGAAGTGCACACTGGGGTCCAAACACTAGTATGAACTACAAACGAGCAACTGGACAGCCATATTAGTTCAGTGTTCAGAAGTTTACTTAAATCTGTCCACTGAAGTTGGTTGTGGAGGCGCCCTCCCATTATCCCAGCTTCTGGGTGGCCTGAGGCAGCAGCAGCGCTGGTTGGAGTTTAATCAGGGCACCTTACTGACAACCTGTCTCAATATATATATATATGTGTGTGTGTGTGTGTGTGTGTGTGTGTGTGTGTGTGTGTGTGTGTATGTGTGTGTGTATGTGTGTGTGTATGTGTGTGTGTGTGTGTGTGTGTATATATATATATATATATATATATATATATATATATATATGCACATACAGGTAAATAAATAAATCTAAAGATGTACTCCAATGCCAAAACAATTAACCTGTGATGCTAAGTAATAAAACAGTGATCAAACTCTTGCCAGACACAAAATCCAATTGTATTTTTGTTTTTTTGTAAAATAAACTCAGACAATGTTTGCGATGACCTTCTATATTTAGGTATGGGAACATACAAAATGCTCACAGAATGAGTGCGTCATTTTCCTAAGCTTGGCTCATACAAACCTTTAATTCACAACTTTGATTTGTGTTTTTTTCTTCCATTCTGGCTGACTAAACTGAAGACAATCCTTACTGTAGCCATGAGAGCCGAGGGCTGTGGAGGGTAAAGTATAGATGGGAGAAGCCAGAATCTCTGACTCACTCTGCAGGAAGCTACAGATCACATATGTGTTATGTAAACCAACAATACACTTTCTTATTTACGGATATGAAGATTTTTGTTTTTACCATTTTTATCTCAAATATTACAGGAAGTGAATATATGGTAAAAACAAAATTAAAATGAACCAGAAGCATTTCCATCCATGAAGTGTCTGGTTTCCATAATGACACATCTTGTAAACTTTAATTCTTTTGAAAAAAAAATAATTATTCTACATACCAAGCCCCAAACACTGTATATTGTCATTTTCATATTCTCTATGGATCTGAGGTATGCTTTGTGTGTCATAGATTATTGTGAAATGTAGGAAAATTTAAATGTATCATATTTTTTGATTGTCCTGCATTTTAATAAATACAGCAATACATTCTTTTAAGGATTTCCTCAAAAATATTCAAATTTTTAGTTTCTACTTTTGAATTTTCTCTGCGTTATTTTTGTAGCAATTCCCTTCACTTCTTATAGATCTTTGATGAAAAATTTATTCCCTATATTGAACACAAATAATAGTTTTAGTTTTAGGTAAAGAAAAATAACAAATACTGTGAGTTCCTAGGTACTTCTCAGCAGAAACCAAGGCGTTATGAGCAGCAGTAATTACACTCACACCCTAAGCATTTTCACAGGTGGTTCAGAATCTCTGCCTACTTTTAGCCACATTCTAGCTGAGCCAGTCCTTTACCTGTGTTCCGGAGGACTGGAACGCACAACTTTGCCTTTGTTGTTCCCTTTCAGGGCTGTGGCGGCCTCTTCAATTTTCTACTCTCTGAATCTCACAGGTTCTTTTTGCTCTCAGACTTTCCAGCACTTGTATGTATTTTTCACTTTGCAGGGTCCCCTTGAAAATGCCTCTATTTCCTGAACCAGTATAAAATCTATTTTTTATGTCCTAGAACAAAACTCTTCTATTGTCCTTTGTTCATGTGTCTATTGTCAGGCACTCTACAGTCTTCCTGTCGTTCTTTTTTACTGTAATTCTACACACACACACACACACACACACACACACACACTCAGTCAGACATTTTATATAAATATATACATATCCCGGTGTATATTATGCATATCATACTTATATATGTTAAGAAGCTAGACTTTTAAATTTAAAATGATTGTTACATCTCCATTCTTTTATCTTTATGATTACTTCTATGGATTTTGAACGTGCTAATTGTGGCAGTGGACATTTTGAACTCTAAGGAATTAAGAATTTTCTTAATCTGATAAATTCCAAAATACAACTCTTAGGTATACATGCCCTGCTTTAGTTGCTAAAATGTTAACATCTTCAGTGTCCACATTTCCCAGACTCAGTACTGCCATTCAAGGACTGAGGATTCATAAAATATTGCACTAATGCAGAGTGGAATAATATAATGCAAAATAAAAAACAAAGGTAATAGCCATTTATCTGTCCTGGTAAATAGCTGCTCCTTCCTCTCTTATTATTTCCTCAAACAGCTAAAGTACCCAATCCATCTTGCCCAAGCATCCCTCCCTCACTCTCCCCGTGCAAATAAACTATACCAACATTTTTATCTAGGGCAAATGGACCATCTGTAGGCAAGGACCTTGAAAGTTCACAACCCCAGTATACATCCTGGGCCGCAGAAGTTCCTGAAAGATCAATGAGAACCAAGACACTCTGGAAGATGGATTTCAAAGATGTCTAACTCTTGCTGCCTTAGGCCTCTTTCCCACATTTTGCCTCCATATAAGTACTTCAACCTCTTGGCCTGAGGATGTAATTCCTTTCTTTGAAACTTACTTTCTGCTCCTCTTGACATTGTGCTCCGATCTGAATAAATTCTTTTCCTTTCATGTATTTCTTGACTGTTGGTAAAAATCTTTTTACTGCCCAGCTCACGGACACTTCATTTGCCATCGACCACGACACATTTTCAATCTTAGCCTCTAATCTTCTATTTTCGCAGATCATCTACTAAATCCAGTGACTTTGGGTAAGTTGCTCAAACTCATAATTCAGTCTCTTTCTCTCTCCATCTCTGCCCCATAAAAATTTATTCTAATATATACATTAAAGGCACTTCATTTGTTGACTTTACATAACTTACATAACTGGCTTAAGTCTATACTCAGCACCTGTAATGCTACTCCTTATCTCATAATTTGTTGAGATGTGTACAGCTGTGTTCTAAAACCCTCAGGTTTAATAAATTGGTATGGTTTTCTTTCATTTTGCAGTTTTAAAATTATTTATTCTCATTTCTAATTGCATATTTTCTAAAGTACTCTTTTCAAAAATCAGCCTGGAAAAACATGTCGTAAAGCAAAAAATATTAATCTTATGTATACTTTACATATTAATAGGATTCTGTGGACCATGATGCAAATAACATGATAAAATTTGATAACCTTTTAATAAAAGAAGGATATGCCTTTGAAATTCAGATTACAGTTTGCACACAGTGTGCACCTATTTTAATCATGGAAAAATGTTCAATGTAAATTTTGTTAAATAAGTAAATATAAATGTTAAATTTAATATTCTATATTATGCCTAGAAAAATCTTTTGACACAACTATGTAATATACAAATACACACACACACACACACACACACACACACATATATATATATATATATATATATATCAGTTTATGCTCTAACATATTAAATAATATACATGCAGTGGACATATATGTGTGTATATACACATATACACACACATGCATAATGTTCTAATTTGAGAAAGTAATATAATCATAACTTTACACAATACCTCAATAGTTAAATGATTAATATGTGAATATGGGAAATGATTACTTCTTACACGATATAGAAATTAAAGTGGAAAAGCAGTACTATTCTATTTTCTAAATGTGAAGTTAGGGTTGATATGATGGTAAAATATATACCCTGTGTAGTATAATTGACTATTAACGATCAAACCAGAGGCACATACAAAACATTAAGAGTCAATAGAAATGGAGCAGTAGACACCAGTTTGGAGAAACTTTACAAAAAGAGGAGACTAGAACATGCCGAGACAGGCAGACATTTGTGTTCTTTAGAGTTTTGCATGTACCTTTCTTACATTTCTGGTAAGACTGACTTTCTAGCCAATAGTTATTTTTATAGGTCCTTTAAAAATTATGCTTTCTTTCATACACGTCGTTTCAAATGATTAGCAGGTAAGAATACGAAATTAAAAATGAAAAAGAACATTGATAATTTTAAGAGAGAAAGGAAATTTTTATAAGCTTCCTAGAAAAGTATAGAAGTCTCCAACAGTGAGTTTTTGAAAGTAATTTGCCCATAGATTTCTCATGTGCAGTTATGTTGATTGGAAATTGAAGCTATTAAAATGCAGAAGTAAGTCCGCCTTTCATTACGCAGTGAGCAATGGCCTGCAGTGTATTTACTTGATATTTTATCTATTGTTTAATATTGTGCCCCATGAATTACTCATAAGGGAGATCAATATCTTTGAAAATATTGCAAATAATTATATAATTCAGCTGAAATTGCCTCGTTCCTTTGCCAACACTATTATAGTCCTTGAAAAGTAAATAGCAAAAATAATTTTCAACTTCTATGCACATGGATTCTTATTCTTTGTTTGTCTCAAAATGTGTAGTTTTTTTCTCAAAATTTTCTTGCTCATTTCATTGTATGCATTAACAATGAGTATTTTAATACATAAAAAATGACATTTCTTTTCACTGCTTAATCTTCCTGAATATTAACTAAAAATATCAATAATTCACAAATGAGAGAACCATGTTGATACTTGATGCCAAAATGTATTTACTCCTTCAGGGTCACATAAAACAGTCTAGAAGAAACTCTGCAGCCATCATTGGGCAAAGTTGTCAGTGTTTGCTTCTGACAAGGGAATTACCAGACATTAGCTGAATAAAAGTCCCTTCTTCTTTCGTTGTGATTTATGAAGACAAACAAATACTAGGGCCTCTGAAAAATTTATTAAAACTTCTTTAAAAGTACATGGACACAATAACAGTTTGAAAATTATGCCAGTCAAGAGTTTCTGAGTTGGGCTGCTCTGAGCCATAGACACAAGTAGAAAGGAAGAGGACATTTGACCAGTTACATTTTATTTTAATGGTCTGTCCGTTGAGAAATTCTCCAACACACACACACACACACAGGGGTTCTGGCAAAAACATTAAAAAGCCCGAATGTATTTTATACCACATATATATATATATATATATATATATATATATATATATATATATATATATACATATTTCCAGATGAAATAAAGAATTAAAATAACGATGTACTTTAAATAATTTTAAATTTTGTTAAGGGCTATGCAAGACCTTTTAAAACTAGTAAGCAGTTAGCTGAAATGTCCTCAAAGCTTTTCAAAACATTTGTACTAGAACCCATTTTGAACTTTCACTACTAACGTGTAACTATTTTACACCTCCTTTCCCTTTGTATCTTCATATAAGTCACATATTTGGGATAAAAATGAGATAATTGTATGTATGTGACATGCTTACTTTGTTTTTCTACAGTTATGCTACAGTGATTTTCAGTGTCCAGTTTAACTAGTGATCATTTAATAACACTTGCAGATTTGGCCAAAAGCACCATACGTGTGTGTTGGGCAGATCAGTAAACAGTACAAATGAATTCAACTGAAAGACATCACTTTTGTCAAGCCCTACTTTGAAAAATAAAACTTGACAAATCAAATAAAAGTAAGTGCATTATTACTCAGACATCCACTTATGGCTTAGGTACATGTTTTGACAGGGCATATGAGAAAAATGCCTCCAAGGGTCTTCACTTCAGAACATGAAATCTCTTTGTTATTTCTCAAAATATTATTTTTAAAAGCATCAACATCTTTACAGTCACCTAACTATAAATGTGCTTGAATGCCTACTGATGTTAGGAAGCAGATTTTAAATGAAGAATTATATACTCAGAATTATTTGGCTTTGGCACTTCTAAATCTTCTTGTATTTGGGATCTATGTAAAAAATTAGTGAATATTTACACCTTATATTCAGGGGGCTTTGAATGTCCATACTATTTTGACTTTATGTTTTATATTTTATTCTGAAATATATTTTTCTCTGATACTTATTAGCAAATATATGAAATATACAAGGCCTTATCTTTTGAAATATATTCTTTATAAAAGTTCAAGTTTAACTTGAAAAGTTTACTTTTTGTTTTTTGAAAAATATAGACTTGTAACAAAGAGCCAAATCACATACTTTAGTTTTACCTATTTTTCCAGATATGTTCTACCATGGTAAACACTTGCACATGTATGTTAGAAACAGAGAAGAAGGTGCTCAGTAATTCAAGAACCACCTCAAGCATGCTTCAAGGTGGATGAGAAGGTGCGTAAGGACTGACCCAGTGCTGAAACCTCAGTTGACTTTACTCTTTGGGTGACTGGTGGCTTAAAGGATAAGCAGCTAGGACAAAGTACATGGCACACTTTTTTAGAGTTTAAAATCCATTGGGAGACACTTTTTAAAATTAATTTTCTTATTTTTTATTTAAATGTCCATACCGAAAAAGAAAATATGTCCGTGGTGATCGTTACATGAGAACTAGAAGGAAATAAGAAAAAAATATCCTCTAAAAGCATCTGATTTGACTGAGTCATCCTGTAGAAATGCAGCTTCAGTGTGTATTACAAGGACCTCTGGCGACTAAGATTACCTTATTGCCAAAATAATATTTCACTTCACTAATCCATGCTTTTTCTGTCTTGTATTATTTTTGTTAGGTCTGTTTTAAAGTAAGGCATATGAAATTTCTCACAAAATAACCTTTTTGCTTATTAAACTCCAAGTTTCTATACAACATCGGATATGTATAGATATATGAAGTATCCATAATGATTCAGTGCTACATCAGGTTTTACGTGAAAAGAATTATACTGAAGGGATTATCCACTATTTCTAAAGAGGACAAGAGACTGCAAATATGTAGACATTAGTGATTAATTTTACTAAATAAATATTTATATATCTGTTATTTATTTAAAATCTATGCAGGTACATCTTAGAGTCCAGAGGAGGCTATGAATACTCATTACAACCAAGGCATTGATGACCCTATTAAAACTTTAAATGCAAATAAAATGGAGCTTTTAATGTACAAATTACACAAGTGAAATTAAACAAACTTACCAAGAAGTTAAAGAAGGAAGAATGACTGAAAGAAAGAAGGGTGGAGGGAAGGTGAAAAGGAAGGAAATAAAAAATAACAAGACAAAAATATTATATATAATTTTGTGACATTTAAATATTCATTACAATTAATCTTAATATTATATTTAACGACAATGTGGCTCCTTGGAGAAGAAATAAAAGAATTCAAAAATGCTAAGGTGAGTCAAAAGAGATAAAAGAATAAGATTAGAATGAAACCATAGTTAATTCATAGTAAGTGGAAATTATAAAATTATATAAACCAGGATATTTTTGGAAAGCAACTTAGGAGACTGTAAGATATATTTATAGCCCATACTCCTGGCTTGCCTTAAAAGCAGAATATGACCTCAGCATATGACTGCAGGTAAGATTTGACGTCACTTACATATATAACTATATAAAGGGTGAAGCGAGATGGGTGCTACAAGTGTGGCCAACAAGCAAACATTTAAATTTGTAGAAAGGAAAGATATTTTGAGCATTGAAGTCTTTATGAAACTGCAATTGTAAATATTCATCAACTAAGAAAGCCAACTGCACTCGTTTATACCTGCAATGTCTACAGGTATTGGTAAGATGTAACAATTATTAATTAAAAAGCATAGGTAAGCTCAATAAAATGAAAATAAATAATAACAAAAATACACAAAAGAAAAATGAGATGTTAATCTTAGCCCAGCATGACTTTGAAGAGAAACATAGGCAGGTTTATATTAGAAGGGTTAAATGCACTTAATGGTAGGCAGGAGACTCTGGAAAATTATTTCAAACAAAGAAGGCTAAAAACACGTTCTGATAGGGTTCAACAGACATCATCATACATTCCAGGTGAAATTATGAAAGTACAATAAGGTAATAATGGAATTTCCATTAAGTCAACGTGGAAAAAAGGGAAAAAATTCTCATATTTAGGAATTTGACAAGTTCTTCTCAAAGTTAACAATAATATATGTTAATTAAAAATAATACCAATAGTGAAATTTAAAGAAAAATAAATAGCTCACTAGAGAGAGCATTTGCCATACAAATATTGCACAAGATAAAAGAGTAGATAGAACAGTAGAGGTTTCAAAATGGCATTTCAGGGCAGTAAAATTTTTAAGAATGTGCAAAATACAAGACCCTCTGAAAAGCCAAAACAGCTCAGAAAGAACAAGAAACTAGAGTGTGAGTGTGAGAAGTAAGTACCAACAGTTAGTGTAAGACCAGTTATACATGAGAGTTAAACTAAATATTGAGTGCTACAAACGATAACACTATTATGAGCAGTAAATGTAATATTTGATCATTATAAGAAAAAACTGAGCTACAGTTGATATAGTAGAAAAGCATAAACCTAATCAATAAATGATAATTGAAATGAACTGACACTTCTCAAGGGAAGAAGTACCAATGACCGATAAGCTCATATTTGAGCTCTCCATAATTGCAAAAGGTTCATGTATGTTTTGTTGATTTAAACCCCCATAGTACGATGATTTACCATCTAACCCATGATTACGTTTCCTCCTTTGAAACTCTTTATTTCTGGGAATCAAAGGGAATGAAATCTGTGGCTGTCTGATTACCGTGACATCTCAGAGCTGACATTACTATGATTTATTTCTCTGTCTTCCTTGATTGTTTCTAATACCTATGTCAGAGACTCGGAAACTCAAAATCATTTTGTATGACATTGAATTTGGGAGATCTGTGAAACAGTCTATGTGATAGTTAACATAAAGTACACACACAACAAGAATTTCTCTATTCTAGTTTTATTCTTCAATATTTTAGTTATTTCAATTAATATATTGAAACATATAATTAACATATTTTCTTTCCACACTTAGAAGAAATATATTTTCAATACATTAAAATACTAGTGTTTCAAATATAGAATATCTATTTGATATAATGAATCAAACTAAATTTTAAATTTAAAGATTAAACTAAATTAAATTTTCTACATGTATATAAATCACTTTATGTTGTAAAAGTAAATATCTTCAAAACTAGATGTGCTTACTTTTCTTTTAATCTAAAGACTTTAAAAATGGCAATACGTGAAATCATGATCCAATGGAATTATTTCTTTTTTTTTAAAAAAGAGAGATTCATTAATGATCACAACTTTTTAAACTGCCTATAATATTACCTAAAATTCTGTGACTATTGTCTTAATTTAATAATAGCTCATCTATTGGATGTCTTGGCTAAACTTGCAGAAATAATATTTATTTTCAATTTCAAAGATCACATTCAACAAATCAAATAATGCACAGATAAAATACAATGTAAATTATATCCAGATTCATATATTTTTGTATGTTAAGTATATTTCCCCCTCTAGTTAGCAATATTTCATAAACTATCTTTAGTTTACAACTTAATATGAAGTGACTGATTTGAACTGTCCCTTGAAGATGAGCTCAATAAAAAATAATTAAGATTATGTGGATTATGTGTATCAAGGAGAATGAAAGAAACACTAAGGGACAAAACAGATGCATCAAAAAATAATCATGTTTTGTTTGATATAGTGGTAATGTTTAAAAATATTGTCTGAAAGTTCTTCAACTCTCATTCTGCTGAGAAGGGCTTGGAGCTCAGAACGTTGAACGTGACGGATCGAAGCTAAAGAAAACAAGCTGAATAATTTTAATACCTAGTTGAACACATCAGGCAACTTCTTACTGCCTTCATAATCGACACTCAGAAGTACTCGCTGTTGTCAGACAACTGTAACCCAGGCCTCGTAGGGTAGGTGAGTGTGAATTCTGGATGATAGTCTTACTTCATCCATGGCTTCAAATGCTCAAAGTCAGGTGCCAGATGTGGAAGTCTAGACTCAATTTTGGAAGTGGTTGCTCCAGTCCCAGCTGTCCCAGAGTCCAGCTTTTGAGTGAAATCCTGCATTAAATACACACAGCTGAGGCCTCATCAACAGACAGGAGCCCACCCACTGTGCCCCTTTTGACATCCAGACCCACACAAATCCAAGCACACTGTAAGAGTACGGTTTTATACCACTAGGTTTGGGTGGTTCATCACAGGAAACCAAAACCCAAACAAACAAGCAAAGCCATCTTTATTACATAAAATCTTCTATGTACTCTTGTTTTTGCTTCTCCAATTTCTCTCCAATATCCTTAATCTTCCCATTAATCAAAACTAACCTTGTGTTGTTTTCTGTTCCTTCAAAAAATGACAGCTTTTTTTCTTGACACATTAGTAAAAATGTAATATTGTCAGCACTCCCCCCCCAAAAATACAATTCCTAAGACTTTTTACAAAACTGGATTTGCCTTTTAGTTATATCTATTTGTCATCAAATATCATCCACAGAATAATATGTAGTTTTCCTCCTCATTATAACCAATTTCCTTTCTCCCACCTAAGCTCAGACTCCCTTGCCATTTCTATCGTATTTGCAGAACACATCAAAGTCTAAAATTATCTATTTATTTACTTACTCTTCAGCACTCCCAACTTATTATCATGTAACTTTTAATAGTTTCATGTCACACCTTCAGTTTTTCACATTATTCTTGTAGCTTAAATGTTACAATATTCTGTCACTGAAAATATTTATTTTGTTAAAAATATCAGTCTTTAGTTGCCAGAATATATCTATGACATAAATCAATTTAAAACAATTTTAAGCTTTAGTTAATTTAAGATTCATCTATGATTTATGTAGAAGATAAGTTAAAATACACTTGACATGCAAGGGGCTGATTTTCTTCTACAAAAGAACCAGGGAAAGGCAACCCAAGACCCAAAGAAGAGCAGCCACAGAGTGACATTGAAGATTTGATTTACAAACAGGAAGGGACAATTTTCTGCATTTTCTTAGAAAGAAGTGTCATGTGGGAGCGCATAATGCCTGTGGCTCCTCCAGGCAGTAAGTTCACAGTCACAGCAAGGAGAAGGAGAAAGGCGGAAGCAGCTGAGGGCAAAAGGTCAAAGACACACAAGGCAAGATGCTGCCTGTTTAGAAGCTTTCCTGGAAATCCCAGCTTGTAATATCCACTTACACCTTCACTTGGATTGTTTGTTCTGGTCAGGAAGCAGAGATTTGTGATATAGCCAACTGGAAAGCCAAGGAAAAAAAAATTTCAAACTTTTCATAGCCTATCAACATTTTTTGCCAAGATGGATGCCTTAATGATTCAAAAATGACCAGGAGGTATGTTTCAACACAGACACATGAGCGTGCCCACACACACACAAACACACACACACACACACACACACACACACACACAAAACACTGCTGGCATTTCCAAAACTTCACCACAAGTTACCTGCAAACCATTGTGACCATCTCCGTGTCAGCTTGGTAGCCTGGTTGTAAGAGTGCACCCAACTACTTTATTACTCTTCAGTGATCTCTTGCAAATAATACCAGCCAAGAGTAACAACAGTCGATTACAACAGAAAACACATTGAGCAGTCAAACACCACCGTGTTATAGACATAAAAACCCCTTATTAACATTTTTATAATGCTCTCGACTGAAATAAACAGACCACTCTTAATTCTAGCATCTGGTTCGAAACAATTCTTGTTTAGGTGGGAACTTTTTAAAGAACAAATGTTGGGCGGCATCTTCTCCCTTTCATCAAGTACCAGCTGTTCCGATACAACAAAATATACTCACTTCGCAAGTGTGACTGATGCTTTCTTCTGTTTAGATATGCGTGAAAAAGCTTTACGTTGGGTGCAATTCAGAAAGACGAATGGCTTCAGATGTTTTTGAGTGGACGCCATAGCGGTAGCTGGAATGCAGCGCCTTGTGATTTTTAGAATATTTCCAGCCACAAGTTTTGCATTCAAATTTTAAAGTCAAATTATTGCAGTAAGAAGACATTCTTTTTCAGGACAGAGGCACTTCTGCGCTCATGTGCTCTCGGGCATCTTTATGCTATTCGTTGTATCAGTCATTCATCTTCATAAAGAGTTTGGCTATGAACGATTACTTACTACAGCAAAGCATAAAGGAAACAGATATAGTTCATCTATTCTTGAATGCATCTCCACTAGATTCCCTTAGGATCATTCCTGTTGCAACTTAAGCTATTAAAATTTTTGCGGAATTCAAATCACCTCATCGTGCCAGAACCTGTGGAGACAGATACCCACAGATGTTTGCCTGAGGGTTCAAGCATATTTCAGAGCAACTTAATTAGGGGATGCTATGAAGTTCTCTCAATTATTTCAGAGCCAAATATTCTACAACTGCTTCATCTTTTAAGAAACTTTAAAAATATTTACTTTTCACATAAATATGGGTTTGGTCCTTGATATATATATATATATATATATATATATATATATATATATATATTAGATAAAATATAACAATAAAATTTAAATATATAAAAATTTATGCTTTTATAATATTTATGATAGCAGTAAAAATATTAAACTTTGAAAATATACTCTATTTTGAAACACAGTCACTTTCTGTTACATTTATGTACACCCCAAACCTTTTATTAAAACTTTCACATAAAATACAAAATAAAGAAAACCAGGGCCTACGGCACAGACCTGTAATCTCAGCACTCTTGGAAGAGGCTGAAATAGAAAAATCGCGAGTCCATCCTGGACAATGTAGTGACTTAGCAAGGTACTGTCCCAAAAAATTTTAACAGTACCACACACACACACACATGCACATGCACACACAGAAAATTAAAACTTCTATTTTAATAAATATATTAAATGAAATAAATTATTGTAAAAAGAAATATCTCCTACATAAGATACAAATGTTCATCTGCCTTTCAAATAATCAAGACCAAATCTGATACTTTCATTTTTGGGAGTAGAAACGTGTTTTCTACTTTTGAGGCTTCTTTTACACCTCTCATTTTTATTTTCTTTATTTGTATGTGTTCTTCACTTTTTCCCTTCCAGTGTATAGGAAGAGGGAGCATTCCTTCTCCCATAAACATACTGACACTAGGATTTTGTTCCATTACATTTTCCCCATATTTTTTTTTAAATATTACTGTCTTCCTTCAGCACATGGGCAAATTTGAAAGAGAAGGAATTCGTCTAGTGATTAGATCAGATTTATGAAGCTAGAAACAGGCCAACTTCAGTCATTGAGCCCAGACCTGGTTCCTCCTTTTTCCTGTGGATAGCATTTTATGAGGATCCAGCTACATTCCTATCAGACAGTGCCTATGGCTACATGAGCCCTACAAAGTCAGCACTGATGTACACAGCATAGCGACGTAGGGGCAGCCTACAACCTGAAGTATCTACTATCTTATCACTAGCAAGGTGTGTTTGCTGATCTTGGAGAATTGTTCTAAATTAATAAGGTTTAACGTTCAGTACACCTCATTTTATTTTGGTTATTTTTTATTTCTATTTAAGGAGCCTAGATCATATTTCAGATTTAAATATAGATGGCAAAAAACACTGGCCCACTCTAGCTCGTGTAGTTATTTTTTATCATTATCATTACTTTAAAGGTGAGACTTTACCTAAGAAATGTGATAGCTACTCACTTTTATAAGGTACTATTTATTACTTTAGTTACTTTAACATCCTAGTTTGGCTTCTGCTCCCAAGGATGACTACTGACATATTTGTAATCAACTCACTTAATTTGCTTGAAAGATTTCTATTATTTGAATTGTATAATTAAATTGCCTTTATTTTCTAGATTTCTTTGTCATTTTATGTCATACAGTCACTTAGCTCTTACCTGATACCAAAATGGAGAAACCTTTTGCTTTTTTTGAACTCATGTTTTGCATGATGAGTACGATTACCTGAAATAATAAAAAAGAGCAGATTCTGAAATTAGATTTTATAGTGTGTGGAATTTTACTAATAATTTTAAGATCTTTGGACATCATTAGGCATATGCAAAGCTGGGGACAGTTGGAATAGTATCTCTCAATAGATACTCCTCCACCCAGGCACACAGATAAGTCATCAAGGACATTTTTGTATGCTATACTTATGTGAAGTTATCATAAATGAGAGTTTCACATTGAAAACGGGAATTTCACGTATGTAGACATGTGTGGCATTTTCCAAGGAGTCATGTTCCATAATGTATGAATATCTGCTTTATTAACCACATAATATCCCAGACAACTGAGCACATTTTATTAAAATTATTTAAGAGATATTTAAAAGATAGTCACTTACTTCCCTACTGGAAAAAAAAATCACACTAGTATTGTTCGTCAGGAGTTCCATATGGGCAAAACCAAAGGGCTCCCCTGCTTTCTCTGGGTGGGTGGGGGGGTGAACTCTCTGTAGCATGAGCCACACAGATATTTGCCTTTCCAATCCATCTTCTTAGTGTGATTAGCATTTCAGTGGCAAATATTTCGAGTGTATTTTTTTATTTTCACATTAGAACATTTTTTAATATTTTCTTAAAGAAATATTCTTTGATTAGAATTGCCCAACAAAGCAAATGCAATGCCTCTACCTCTAGCATGCTTAGTAAAGTGAGTCAGAAGCAAAAGATGAAATAGCGAATGGTCTCTCTGATATAAAAAATGCAGATCACAATTATCTCACAGAACTAAAAGTGAAAAATAAAGGAAATTGGGGAGGGGGGGTTGGGGGGTGAGTGGGGGGGGGGTCAAAAGGAGAGCGGGAAAGGTCTTGTTACCTGAACAAGATATGTATATGCACAAAATGTTCAAGATCAACTTAAACCTTAAATTTTGCACGTATACATACCAATAAAATGGGAAAAAAAACAAAGTGTATTATCTGTTCTATCTTCCTTATAGGTTTACTGATGTTCATTTATTGAAACAATAGCATGTCTTCCTAATAATACAAAATTAGTTACAGAATTTTTATTAGTGTTTGTGGGAGAATTTACTGGAATAAATTTTCTCAGTTCAAATTTTATGAAAAATTAGTTTCTCTAAATTTCATTTTGGTTCATGTTTTATCCAACAATAGTTTTCCCAGGCCATTTCATAACAGAGTTCATCTTTCCCCTCCAACATCCCGTAGCTACCAGACACTTGTGTTTATTCATTCATTTCAATTGGTTTTATGACATTGATAAATAAAATATATTTTATTCACATTCCCTAGACATATAGAAAACAATATATAGGTCAGTATGAAAATCTGGCCCAATTCAGGTAAACATGATTTAACCAAAACTTTACTTATGTAGTTCCTGCCACTGAAATTTAAAGCCATACTTTTATAAAAGATCAGAGTATCTAACAGTTTTCCTAGATAAACTCATAAACTTACTCCTAAAATTGCTAATGTTCACTCGTTGTATTTAATTTAAAATATTTCTTATACTCAAACCCATTTCCAGTTGTAGTGAAATTCTCTAAAAACTTGGAAATTCTACTTGCAATACCAAATCATTTTTATCATCCTAAGTCTCCTGGAATACTCTCTCAACTAGATTTAGTATCTCAAAACCAAGTCCTAAATTTTTAAAAAATGCGAGGCTATTGGAATTGTTGTCAAATAACCCATCATGCATTTCTGATATTACCTGGTAATTAATGTACCTACTTTGAAAAAAAATGTCAGCACCTCAACATTACATGCTTCACAAGACTCAATTAGGTGTATTCTGCCACCAAATCAGTTTTATCTGGCTGTTCTAGGCAGCTTCCTTTACAAGTCCTTTGAGTGCCTCTGCAGGGAGTTGTTTGTAATTTTAGATCAGCAAATCATACTCAAATTTATACCTCAGAAGCTTTCTGGGTTCTGTTTCCATTTTCTTTAATATAATTCTAATCACATACAATTGGAAATTGTTCACAGGGACGGAGCAGACCAAGCTTTGAGATGCTAAACAGACAGCTTCTATTTGCTTTCCATTATGCCCATAAAGCTGCCTTAAGGATTAATTACCTTGATTAAAGGCCACAAAGAGCTGAGAACATCTCCTGTACAGCATCCTCCATGCTGCAATTCATTGGTAGTTTCCCTGAGGTGGGCAGAAGTCCTAGACTGATAAACAAAGCCTAGGATCTAAGCAGGAACTGTACTTAACTGCTCATAAACTAAGTCACCAGGGAACACTTTGTCATTGACTTTATCCAAATTATATAGGTTGAACATCCAGATCGGTAGGAGCCCAATTTTCCTATTCTGTGGAAAAGAAGCCAAGAAATTCCTATGGACAGCAGCCATTTGTTTCACCATCAATGGCAAAGGATAGTTAACTGTTCCATCCTTCCTCTGAGCAGGTGGCATAAAAATAATGCAATGGCTTAACTCCATGGTAATGTAATTGTGAACACCTTTCCCATTTGCTGTGATGTCACCTCATTTTTAAGCACTTCCTTTCACCATCAAGCTATACAACTTGTCATAAATAATATTTACCCTCATAGTCAATAACAAAAGCCTTGCTATTGTGCCCAAACAAATGTCGTAAGACTTAATAGAGAATCTCTGAAGAATTTCCTGTGGTAACAAAGTTCAACTTCAGTCTCAGTTTGGTCAGAAAGAGGAAAGTTATTTCATTTCAGAATAGTCACGAATTAAATTACCAGGATATTTTAGCTTGGATACTTATAAATCTTCTTTTGATGCATGTATTCATATAAAACTTGGTTTAGGGCTACTCTGAGAGGCAAAGCAAGAGTTTTGCAGGTAGAAAAAACATTACGTTGTTATCATTACACTGTTCTCTGTTCCCATTACTACCACCTATCTGACACAGCATTCCAGTGGATTTTGTTATTTCTTTTTCATATTAACATGAAGACATAATGATTTAACAGAGTCAATCTTTAATAATTTTTGAGTAAGAGGACTTGTACTTTTTAAATTAAATTAATTAAATAATTTGTATATTTTGAGACAGGGTGTCACTCTGTAGTCCAGGCTAGCCATGAACACAGTATGTAGAAAGCAACATATATTAGGAAGAGGTAATGAAATATTTTTGCCCAGAATGCTAAACACTGCCCTGCCAGCACCCTATTTCATTATTCTAACACTTAGAACTAAGAAAGATCTCTTTTCTCTTGTTTTAAGCTGTCTGTGCTAACTTGTTACAAAAGAAAGTATGATGCATTGGTAACTATACCACATTACTAACCAGAGTCATTGTCAGCAAATTTGTGAATAAGAGTAAATGAATAAACAAATTTCTAAATGAGAAATAGTCTTAACAATTTCTCAGTTTATTGTTCATTGGCATATGCTAAAATAAATAAATTAATTTTCATAGTGTAAAGAATGTCCCTAGTTGCTCCATAATAATTCTCAGAAATTTTATGCATTGAACTGTATGTTAAGTCATAAGTGGATTTATCACTCTGCTTCTCTAGTCAATATAATGTCCTATGGTCCTTTAATCCCACCTAATCCTTTCTTTAAAAAGACAATTGTTATTAAAAAAGTAAAGAAATGCATTTTTCTTATATGCTATTTATTCTGATCCACTATATAATATCAATGTGGCAGTAGGTTGCAACAAATCGTCGTTAAAATAGTAACCATACATCTTTCTCCATTCTACAATTGTTTCTCTAAAGAACTGAAATTTGAGACAGGAAAGAAAACGCTAAGCCACTGTAGAATGCCTTAGAAGATGAGCTCCTTACAAGGCTCTTTGCTTAAAGTGTCCTAAAACCGGCTTAATATCTTGATGCAGCTGTTTTGAACAAGTCTTAATAAATTGTAGTAAAAGCTCGTACATATTTATTTTCTTTTAGACTCAAGAAGTATATAGCCAGTCCTGATGAGGTATCAGCCCTTCTTGGCCTCATCTAAGTGCTGATGGTCTTTATCATGTCGATGCTCCCCTGGTGATGCCTAGGGAGCTGCGTTCTGTGCTTGCTATTTAACCTTCTGAGTCTGAATCACTTCTCTTAGCATGATGGACTCAAGTTGTGGCAACTTACCTGTCATGATTCAAATGTGTTTCTACGGTTCTTTTGACATATTAAGCAAGAAAATGCTGTGTTGGAATCTAGGATCAAAAAAGTCAACCTGTATACCGTAAATTGCTTAGTAACATGTTTGGCATCTCCTATTTGATGAAAATATCACCTTTGTTCATTAGTTGTGACAACCGAAATTATCTTTCAACATTGCCAAATATCCTTTACTGCAATTACTCTTAGAAGGAAAAAGTCATGTTTTCTATGCCAATCCAAAACTTTAGTTTATTCTGCAGCACTCTGGCTACCCACAAGAGCTTGTGGATGAAAAGTTCTTACTCTCGTCTGATGAATTCCTGCTCATTTTCAGGACACTTCATCATCATCATATAACTGTGCTATTATTTTTCTCTCTTTAGAAAAAAGCCTATAGTAAATCTTTGGTTTTCACATTTTTTTTCAGATACCATCAAAAATTTGATCCACCAAACATCTCATGAGAATTTGTTTTCCTTGTGTTTGTTTCCCTTATTTTCTTTTCTAATCTCTTCAATGTAGACTTTTCTCAAATTCTACACTCTAATACTCTCTTCTTTGTTAATATAATTTCAAATTTTCTTTCTCTCATCTTTCTTGATCCATGAGCAACATTTGATACACCTTATTCTTACCTCCAATGTATTATTATACTATTGTATTTAACTTCCAGGCTTTCCTGTAATTTCTCTGAACTTCATTTGCTCTTTCTCATCCACTGTCTACTGCCGGTCGCTTCTCTTACAACCCTTAATGTTGGGAGATCTTAGGTAACAGTATTTAAATTTTCTTCTCTTCATTTTTCCTGTTCATTTTTGCTGTTTCTTCCTTGGTAATCTCTTCCGGTCGTGTGGCTTTACAAGCAATCTAAATGCTAATGACTCCCAAATTTATATTTCCATCCTGTATTTGTATCCTGAATCCCACCCAAATTCATGAATTCAATTGCATTTTTTGACATTTTAACTCTAAATTTGCGATTATAATGAGTCTATTTCTCAAATCTATTTCTAACATTTCCCTGCTCATTTGCTAAAATGGAAGATCTGGACACCATTGGGTGTGATCTCAGAATTTTCTAAGAAAGTGGCTTTCAGGAGGGATTACGTAATGGAAGACACATATATAGAGAGAAATTCCAGGACCAAGGTACTGTTTAGATTTATCTTGATTCTGTTGTCATTTCTCATTTCAGCTGTTTCAGTCAGCTGTGGCTCCAGTTTTGTTTACATAGATCCACTGGGGTTCCAGTCTCCACCAGTAACTTGTTAGCTTTCAGAGGGCAGCCTCGTCTCCTTGCCTCTCTGTGTCACAATGGCAGCTACTCATTCTAATAGCTAAATTGTTACATGCTTTATTGTCTTCTGATTGTTTCTGCTCTTTCTAAAATTATTTCTACTATAAATAGCTTGCATTAACACTTGCTATTTTAAAGACTCCGTGAATTCTATCCCTTTCTTTGAGCTCTGATTATTTTAAATGCCTATTAGATTTTTTTTTTTTTTTTTTTTTTTTTTTTTTTTTTTTTTTTTTTTTTTTTTTTTTTTTTTTTTTTTTTTTTTTTTTTTTTTTTTTTTTTTTTTTTTTTTTTTTTTTTTTTTTTTTTTTTTTTTTTTTTTTTTTTTTTTTTTTT
>PVKB01000512.1:38546-58966 GCA_004027205.1 Ctenodactylus gundi | reverse complement strand
CGAGGCAAGCGCTTTAACCGCTGAGCCATTCCTCCAGCCCCACTTATTAGATAGTTTAAACAAATCTCTGTTGATTGCCACCTCAAAACTCTCAGCCAGTCTCTTTGTATTCATTCATCCCACACAATGGAAATTTCTTTTGATTGTGTTCAGGGATGTGGTATTAGTTATCTCAGTATATCTAAGCTCAGTGTATTGTATTTCTATCAGTTGATACAATATTAATTTACCAAATCTATGGAACATATTAATAGATTGAATAAACACCAGTATCAGGATGAAAGCAGCATTGATGGTTTTGCATTCCTTTTTATTTCATGTTTGCCACACTTAGGCATTGTCTCATGGTTTTGTTTTTAGATTCTCATATTTGTTCGATAGGTGGTATGTGGTTAAAGATGTGCATGTAGACTCAGGAGGCCTGTGCTTGAATGTTATTTGTCCTACTTGGGTCCATTTTGAATCATTTTCTAAACTTCATTTTCAGTTATTCTTTAGTCAGCTTTCTACCACAGTGACAAAACACCCAGGAAATCAACTGTACTGATGAAAGGTTTACTTCACCCATTGCTGTATGGCCCCATTGCTTTGGGGTGGCAATGAAGCCCCAAAGTTATAGCTTGAAATATTCTGGAATCCTAATGAAAAAAGTGCCTATCCCACATATAAAGTGTCAAGGGGAACAATTATTTTTAAACTAAACTTTTCTCATGATTCCTTGCAGTGAAATAAACTCTTATGCGAATCAATTTAAGTGGAAGATAACTGGGTAGAAGTATGATATTAACAATTCAATGATCTACCTAACCTTATCACCCCTTCTAGAAATGGTTATTAATCTTGTAACTTAGGTATGTCTGAACTGTGGTAGATAGTGGGGCAAAGAGAACTTCTTGGCCATAGCTTGTCATTCAAAACTTATAGATTATATAGTCTTAAAGACCTCAACTCATAATTTATATTAGTATTCTATGAAGGAAGACCTCAAAAAAAGAAATGTAAGTCTTGATGGATCTTAATGATGCTTTTAAAAAAAAAAGTAACACTTCAAAAATAATGTGTTTTATAGTTCAGTAAAAATTAGCCTATGCTTTCATTATCTGTACACATTTCAGAGGCCATATATGCTAAAATGGGAAGAAATTCTAAGTGCTAGGTCCACATGGGACATATTTGTAGGGATCATTGTCCCAGATAAAAAAAATGAAGGAAGACAGAAAAGGCATATCAACTCACCTGAGTAAATCCTTAGAGAAATAGAAATTGCTTACCTCTGCCATATTTTCTAAAATGATCTGTTTAATGTAAAGAAAAATCAAAGGCAACATTTTTTTTACATTTTGAAGGTATTTTATTTATTAATTTCTATTCTATTAATCCCCAAGTTATAGACGTAATTTACAATGGCTTGTCAGGTTTTTCCAAAAACCGGTGCCAAGAAGTTACAAATCATCCAAAAGATTGTGGGAGAATTCTTTTTAAGGATCAGAGAAGAAGCAGGTGTAAGAACAAGGATTCTACAGTGTCTTTGTGTCATAGGACAGACGTCTCTGAAAGGTAAGGAAGAGGAAGATGGGAGAGTCGTGGCCTACAGTCGTCCTCACTCCTCATCCTCCCTTGAAGGCCTGCAGGATTTCTTGATGCTCAGCCATTAGCAATGAGCAGCTCGGCAGATGTGACTTTAGTGCACACACGATCGTACCACCTGACCGACAGTAGTTAAAGCTGCCTCTTACCTAATTTCGCTAAAGCGAGATTTCTGAGGGGTCCCCATGGTTGGTAAATATTTCTGTATGACAAAAGGAGACAAAAACAGCCAACAAAACAAAACCCTAAATAATAATCTTTCATGGCCCCTCTAGATAATATAAATAGCATGTTTGATACTGTTTTCAATATTCAATCTTTTGATAGGTGCAGTATATATGTGTGTATTAAGTAAATGTAATTCTATAAGATTAGCATTGTCTTGTAAGTAATTCTGGCTTGCTTCTTAAAATTCAGCTTAAAAGGAGAAGCTAAAATACTCAGCTTTAATTTCACCACTAGATTTTTTAATGGTTTGTAATCATAATGCTTAATTTGTGCTGTTCTTAGAACCTTAATTATAAAGCTAAATTGTACTAATATCCATTAGGTACTTCTTAATTGAAGGCACATCATACGTCTGATGTGGCAGTACTAATTGGTGTAATTAAATTCTAATATGCATCAGTAGCCTAATTTTAAAAAGTGAATAAAAAGCAGATAGAAATAATTCAGTTCTGGGAGTTGTATAACTGTAAAATACATACATGCATTTGCATTAATGATATGCATTTTTATTCAGAATGGAAAATTCATCAATTGAATTTTTCTAGATATATTGAAATAGAGTTAAGCCACATTGATCAGGAAAATACGAATGTGATTTCAAAAGGAACAATTCTAAAGTTCAGGAAGAAAAACAATCTTTTTCTTTTTTACAGATTCATATGTAGGTCAAACCTTCTGGAAGTCATTACACCCTGTAGCATCATAGGTTTCGGTGAAATCAAGTCAAAGGGATCTGGGGTCAGAAGTGGATGAAGGTGAGCTCCTGTCCTGCAGAAACTGAAGGATCTAAACTTAGCAGGAAAATCTTTTTATATGTTCAAAAATGATCATGTTGATGGCATAATCTTTAATGTAATATAATTTTAATAAAGTAATATAAATTACATATTTTACTCACTTTAGTTAAATTAATAATGGAATAATATAAGTGTCATATGTATTTAAATTATATTCATTAAATTAACAACTTATATTTATTAAATTATTAAAATTTCCTTATTTTAAAAATTTCCTTGGGAAAAATAATTTTTTAGTTTAAAATTGAATTCATATATTTCATTTCTCTGAGCACAGATCCCAACCTCGTAGCCAATTTAATTTAAACTTTTGCGTTCATGCATGGTGTATATTTTCTCTTCTATTCAGTTCAGCAGTCTGTAAGGTTTGCCTGGCTGGAGAACGGCGCAGGGCTGGCTTCCGGCTCGTGTAATTTGTGCAGTCACCCAAGATCCCGCTGATATTATAACTGCCCGTGGCTGAAGGTTCAGCTATTGATGTCATGATTTTCTTAGCATTTAATAACCAAAGCACAGCTTTTATCTTCCATTGGCACTGGTCATACACATTAGGTAGCAAATCATGGGTGGGCCCAGTGACTTTTTTCCACAACTGGAAATGTTACTGTTCTGAAGGCATGGAAAAACTAGTGATTTAGTGTAATGAAATCTCAAAAGGGGAGTTTAAAGGCATTTAAATTTTCAATGAAAAAATGTATTTTTAAGCAACTAAAAGATGTCAGAGCCGCTTAACGTTGCCAGTGGTGAAAATGTGGGAGTTTCCTTTGAATGGCTTTGCGTGAAGCACAGTCACTTTCTTCCCTTGTAGCACTTTGGATGTTGGGTGATGATTATACATTTTCAGTTAGATTTTTAACAAAGTAGTGCATATTATATTAAAAGAAATATTCTTCCACAGGACTCATTCTGGAAAGAAATATTTGACTTGTATCAAAGTAATTCTAAAATTTTAATATTTTTATATCTGCCTGACCAACTAGAATTACAACTAGAGTCAGCCAAGTTGCCACAAAATTACTTTATTACAGCATGATGACTGCCAGTGGCTGCAATTCTGGGAGAAAAGAAGCTTGCTCCTATGAGTACTATAATATTTAAAAATAGAAAAAAAACCACAAAGGAAATATGCTTATCAATGTGATATTGCCAGAATTAGTACAATTATTTAGTGAATGTTAATTTACTGTTATACTTTGCTATTATATTTATATTTTGCCTATCTCTTAATGGTGAGCAACACCAAGATAATCATCTTAGATGAAAAATTCTTGTCGACTGACTGTCATTTGAAATCAGAGCAATGAGAAAACCCTGAAAACAAGTAGCAAAGTCAGAGGGAAAAAAAATGAATATGGTTCCAGCCACCTGGGGAGCACAGGCAGAGGACTGCAAATTCTAACCTGGAGAACGTAGTGACTTAGAGAGAGTGTCTCTAAATAAACAAAGAAATTAAATTATACAAAGTAAATTGCTAAAATTTTAATTCATTGAGAAGGCCATCGATGTGTATTCAATTGCTTTTATTTCTGAAAATAGTTCAGTTCTATCATTTGATAAAGCTTACATCAGAGTTCTTTCTAATAAAATCCAACTTAAATTAGTTCCTGTGGGGAAATTACAATATTTTACAGTCATATTTTAGGGTTAGGATCATTAGAAAATATTAATAAATTGGAAACAAAGTAATATTTGCTATAAAGTGATATTTCATGTTTATGTCTTTGAATACAATGCATCTCTGAATAGAATACCTGTTCCGATAATTTCAACACTACCACAATCTTCAAATTTTCTAAAATAATTTTTTCAAAGTATGTTTAACCTAGAAGTGGAAATAAATAAAAGATATGAAATTAGAGCTAATTTTTTGAAAATAAGTTGACTCCACTGAGCATATTTTGGAAATGATTGCATTAACCTTTTCATATGCAGCACTCCTGTTAATTTCAATGCAGTAGAAAAAAAAAACTATAAATAATGCAGGTGAAATATTAACATGTTAATAATAGTGTGCATTCATTGTCTTTACTTTGTAAGACGGTTCCTCACTAATTCTCTTATTTTTGTCGTTTCACTTAAAATATCTCCTTGCAAAGAAAGATATTTCAGTAAGGAAATGTTGCAAACATTTTGATAAAAGATGAAAATATGCTATAAATCATAATTTTCAATTACATAGATTTACATAAAATTCTCACAAGCATGAGGCTTATCATTAAGCAAAATCCTCACAAGCCCTTGAGTTCAGCTGAATTGTTTTTAAATTATTGATATAATGTTTGAAAATCATTAAAAATACCAAGGGAAGTACTTAAAAGTGACACTTCATGCCATTTGTTCCTGAGTCGGGGGTTAGCAGTACTGAACCTTCAGTGTCCCCTCGCCTGTTTCTCTCTGTTGGTTTCAAGTTAGCTGTTAATCATACTTTATCAACATATGATCCTGCTTCTCCACCAGAACCAAAATTCTGCCCTTCATCCCAAATTGTCACATTTTTTTTTTCTTGACCGCCTTTGTTTTTATTAGTGAAGTCTTCCCTGCTTTTAATAAAACAGGAATCTCTGCAGTGGCCAGAAAATGTAACGTTCTTATTTTCTGTAATTTGAAAATTGCTCCTGTTTCGGATATTCCTGTTTCTCCTACACGATGATGAAACAATAGGGTGTATGTGACCTGGATTTTAATGTGTAGACGTTAGACTATTGTTTTACTCTCTTTTCAAAGCAAATTAGGGCCACCATCAATTTACTCTGCTTGTGTATGACTCATTCATGCGTCTCTATCAATGTGTCCATGCCTGAGTGCTATTTTAAATCATTAGATCTTTCGCTTTGGTGTTAATGTTTGTCTTGTCTTTCAAAGGCATTTTTCTCCATTCCAATCTGATTATTTTGTTCCTCAAATTGATGAACTCAAAAGTTACCACCCAGTCTCTGACCACCACAATAATGACTTCATGTTTTCTCAATTTTTTTATAGCAATTGTCTCTCAAACTTAAAAATATAGGTTGAATGAATTGTAGTTAATGCCACCTCCCTCTTCATCCACCTTCAAAGTGCAAGACTTGCACTGACGTGATTGGTGATTTAAGAATTATCACTCCGCGAACTACTTTATCTTCTATCTCCTCCTCAGTATCCTCGTTAATTTTCTCCTAGAAAAACAACTTTCATTTTTTCATAATCACTCCTTTTCAAGTGTTTTCTATGCTAAATTTTTCCATTATGTAATTACTCTCTGCTGTACTACAGCTTTCTCTGCTATACTTTCTCTTTGAAAATTTATAGCAATAGATATTTTGCAATTTGATTTTTCCATTATTTAATGTTTGTCTCTCTTTTAACCTATAAATACAACAAGAATAAATGAAGAGTTTACATCATACTGACACAGGTGCTTAGTCCCCTTAGATATGGCAGAGATAAAACATTTTTAAGACAATGTAAATATTTTTCAACGTGATCTTCAAATCAGAGATTTAATTCTTTGTAATACTGAAGTACATACTAAGAACTGCTACTACAACCTTTTCCTGAATTTATGATCATATATTTAATTCAGAATATGTGTTTTAACATATAACTGTTCATTTATTTATTTTTTTGATATCCTCTTCCTTACTTCTTCCATTGTCTTCATTACTTAGGAAACTGAGTTTATAGTTACACACCCATTATGTAAAATCTTTTAGGAAAGCTTCCCTTGGCTTTTGGTTTTTATATTAAACTTTTTCTTTCATGTAACATATTACATATTTTTAAAAAGTTATTCATTCTTACAAACAAAACAATTATCATTAACATTATCAATTTTGAGGAGAATTTATTGGTGTCTGTTTGAAATTGTCAGACCTGTAGATATGAAAAAAACAATAAAATACCTCTATGTGTTTAAGAATGTAATTTATATTTAAAGAAAATCCTTTTACTATCTTACAGTTCTGAAACTCAGAAGTTCGATATAGTAGCAACAGTGGAAGATCAAGCTGTTGGAAATAAAGACTAGTTTTTTTCTTAAACCTCCAGGGGCTGGTCCATTTTTCTTCGATTTTCACTTTATGGAAATAACATGCTATTTTTTTCATGTTTTTAGATTGCATTTTCGTCACATTGTATTATTTATTTACGGAAATGTATAGGCCATGTTACACTTGTGTTTGAAGATCTGAGCACTACTTTGAAAATACTTGACTTTTGAGTCGAATGCTTCATTTTGGTAGAAAAAAACATACAGGTATTTTAAATGTATTTGACAATTTTATTGGAGCATAATGACGGATCTTTAGGCAGGCTAACATCTTGTTTGTGTTTTTGCAACATTATCACAAGAAGGTCCTGTAGGTTAATAAGCAGTAATGTTTTCTTGATGCAAAATTTGAAATTCTAGAAAAATTGTTATGGTACTTAACTCAATACTTATTATTAAGTCCTTGAAAGATTCACTTTTAATTTGACATGATTTTGAACATTAATTGGTTTATACAGGAGCTTTTTGACCTAAATTAGAAAGGGCTATAAATATAATTTCAATTTAAGCTCTTGGTAAAAATTGAAGAGCAATTGATTGATCATATACTAAGGTGGCTTTCTGTCCATGTGCTGATACAGAAAGAGTTACTTGGCTTTATTTAGTATCTTCTAGGTAGCTTGAGTGTGGTACTCAAAGATATCATCTGAACTCAGTTGGGATGGATCTTTTGAAGTGACTTTTTCTGTGTGTTTCCTTTAGAGATCATGATTTTCTTTATTGGAAGGTTTGAGGTGAGCTTTCAAGATTCATTACAACACCACATTATTTGAAAAAAGTAAAAAGTAAACATGATCCCAAAAAAAGTTGAAAGATTAGAGAAGGATTTTACCCCTTGTATCCAAAAGTCTCTCTCACTAGAAAACAAAAACACATACAAAATAAACTAAAATCCAAAATCTCCAAAGTAATTCATCACAAAAAATGCGAACCTGGGACGATTAAACCTAGGCATGGTAGTTTATGCCTGTAATCTCAGCACGTGGGAAGCAGGAGGATTGCCATGAGTTTGAGGCCAGCCTTTGTTCCAAAGGGAATTGTGAATCCATTACTAGTCTGGACTGCAGAGCAAGTCCCTGTCTCAAAAAGAAGCCGTTTTTTTTTTTTTTTTTTAGTAGAATAAAGAAAACTATTTGAAAATATTTGGTAATTGGTAGATGTAAGGTATGTAAGGACATGTAGATATTTTGATTCACTTGACAAAATTTTACCAAATTATAATATAAAAGAAAAAGCAAATTGTAGGATGTGTTTCCAATTTTAAATATTATAGAATCCAGTGATTAAATATAACCACTTTCATGATTATTTCTCAAAAGCAACTCCAAGAGTAGTGAGTTAGCTCTTGTAACACCATAGTATTCTGATCAAGCTCACATTTTATCCCTGCTTCTTAGATTCAGTTCCAAATCTTTCCTGCTCCAATTTCTTTCTAAGGGTCGAAGATCAGTGGAGTTCTTCTATACCAACATTTGTATTTTTCACACTATATATTCTCTCAGGGCAATTTTACTCATAATAATCATCTCTATCAATATTTCCACTTAGAGTCACTAAACCGCATAGATAAAAATTGTAATTTCTAATCTATAGTCTCTCCGGATGTTTCAAATGAAAGACAAAGTTGAGGAAGATATGTCATGTCCATGGAATGTAAGCCAGCAAGATAGCATGATGTCATTGTTGGTCTTAGACAGCGCTGTATTAAAGCCAAGAGTAAGTGCCCCCATTTGGTGCGGGGGAGGGAGGAACCCGGGTCAGATGTCATGCTTTCCAACTTGCCCAAGATCCAGTGAAAAACATTGGCACACAAATTTTAGTGCTTTTTTTCTGATTGATAATACTGCTATGAGCTGTCAAAGCCTGTTGCTGGAAGAATTAAAAGTACCCTAAGGGATTCCATTCAAGGGTAATGGATGCATGGAGCTTGAACCTGTGACCTTCTGAATTTTTCCCAGTGTACATTTTTCTTTTGATGATTTCAAGAAATAGCTTTTCATTGGAGTGTAAAAGATTTTCTGGGGGCTGGAGAAACGGCACAGCAGTTAATATGCTTTCCCTGTGACCTCAAGACCCTGAGTTGATTCCCTAGCACCACATAAAGCTGAGTGTGGTAGAACATGCCTATAATTCCAGAACTCTGGATCTGAGACAGGAGGATTGTTGTGAGTCCAAGGCCAGGCTAGACTACACAGTGAGTTCAGAAACAGTCTGGGCTGTCCCAGGGGGAAGGGGAGAATGAGTCTGTCAATCATTCTTGAAAATCAACATTTTTAAAGGTCACATTTATATAAAAAATACTTCAAAATTATTTGTTGATACATGAATCTAACTACGTAGCAGTTCTGTTGTTAGTTACCACCTAGTGCATCAGGAATTTCTTTGTATATTTTTAAAATCTTCTTATTTTTTAACTAAATATCCCAGAAAATTTTTGACAGAATATTTTCCAATAATATACATATTTGAAAGAACAATAAAATTAAACTATGCAAATTATGAACAACATATTGTGATTAATACTTGTAAAACACAGTATACTTCTTTTTGAGGCAGGGTGTAGCTTTGTAGTCCAGATGGGAATGACTATGTAGTGCAGGCTGGACTCAAATTCCTGTCAATCCTCATACTTCATCCTCCCAAGTACTGGGATTACATGCATGAGCCACCATACCTGATGTTTGTATGCTGGGGAATCGGTCACAGGGTTTTGAGCGTGCCAGGCCAGTCTTTAACCACTGAGGTATTGCTTCAGCCCAACACAGTATACTTTTGATGAGAAACTTAATATTGAAATATGACACATGGTTCCAGACTTATAAGTTTATTTCATGTAAGTAAAAGTTTAAGGGGATATTTATTATACTTGACAGACTTATTTGACATTTGGAAAAATAGGAAAATGAATTCGTGAAAAATTTTTGAAGCAAATACACCAGAATATTTTTGGCTTGTGCTGTCTAATAATATAAACAGGAATCAAGAAGGACAAAACTTAAATAAAAATATTAATGAGCAAGATTATACTAAGTTCCAAATGTATCTTAAAAAGGTGACAAGATGGTAATAGAAGAACACAGTGTCATATAATTGGAATCTAGAAATACTGATAATAAGAAGAAATTATATAAACGAGAAACATCCCAATAATGACATAGACTGCCAGAGTCAATTCCACACAAGAAAAGAGCAACTGTGAATAAGTTTATGAATACTGATTAAATTTCACCATGAATTTGATTGAAATATGTGAAAATGCTTATTAATACCAATTACAATTAAAATTATTTGTGGTGCTGGTTGAAGTATAAATTGTACAATTTAAGAAAACAATGTTGAGAGCAATTAAATCATTGTACAAACACTCCCAGAGATACATTGCAGATATGGACACAGAGGTCCTGTATACATACACACAGAGTTAAATATATAAGAATGCTTATGGAGGCATTGTTGAGATGCACTAAGAAATTAGATATGATTTTTATATCCATCAGTTAAGAATGAAATAAATAATGCATGCTGGTTTTACAAAGTAGAATGCAGTACATTAGTAATGATAAATACATATCAGTATTCATGAGCCACATGAGTTCGAATAAATATCAAGTAGAACTATAATTACTTTATGAGATAACTTGGTAAAAATTAGGCCAAAAAAAGAATGATCATTGGATTAATAATTATATAGTAGAAGAATGTAGCTATATACTAAGGAAAGATAAAAATCAGGTGATAGGGTGGCACTTGGTACTCAACAGGTCAAGAGGCTGTCCTGGATAAGCCCTGGACAGATAGATGGTCTATTTAGGCAGAGTGGGCCCATTGCACCTTTTATTATATTCAGTCAATAACACTTACTTATTTGGGGACAGATAAACAAAAGAAGGAAATGAATAACACAAGGATGAAAAGTTAAATAAATGTCATCTATTTATTAAGATTTGTCTCAAATAATCAAATGTTTTTCTTTTTCTTTTTACTCAATTCTTCCTCTGAAGTTATTAAGGATGTCTTCAAGGAAGAGCCTTAACAATGTTTTCTCTCTGTACGCCAAGGACAAGCACTACTTTATTTTTGTATTAGGACTTTGGTGACCTTTATAAGTTTGAATAAATTTTATGGAAAATATGTGTAAATATAGCACATTTAATCAAATTTCAATAGGTCAGGTTTATGTTATGTTTCCTTAGTGATTTTTACCTAAGCATATTCCAAATTAAATATCACAATCTATAAATATTATTATAAAAGTTAATATTGGATGCGGATGTTTTCAGTGACTTTGTTTTTCTTTTGCAAGGGAATAGCTTCTATAGCATAGTGAAAAATCAATATTGATATTGAGCTAAATAATCTAATATCTTTGTGTAGAACCATCTTGTGATTGGTAGATCATTATATTCTCTCTCTATATATACTAATATTAATGTTTTTGACAATAAAATATAAGTTTTATTAGAATCCTTAAATATCAGAATAAGCTAATATAATTTGTACTATATTCATGTTGTTATAAAATATGCTAAATTTTTCTAGTAATATATTATATCTTCTACAAATCTTAATATATAAATAAAATAGTCTCCTTCAAAAAGTTAATATCCCAGGTACATTTTGTGATCTTTTGGAAGAATTATGACTTTATTTTTACATTACAAAATATTAACATAGTAGTCATTTTCATTGTTTTTTTTTGGGGGGGTTCAGTTTTATTTTCTGATTTGTGTTAGCTTTTTGTATTCTCCAGATGTATGGGAGTTACTTAACTAGTGGGAAATTAAGAAGTGAAAGACTCCTGCAAGTGTGATTAATAAACAATAAAAACAGTAATATTTACACAGCGATTTCCAGCACTCCAAAGAAAAGAGTCTAGATAACTTACTTAGGTTAAATGCACCTTGAGTCTTTGATACTGTGGATTCCAACAAGTTCGAGGAACTGGAGAAATTGTTGTATTTCAGTTCCTATTGTGTTCAGTTTCTTGGCTTAAGTACAGCTGTATAGGCAGGTTTCAACTTGGAAAACAGTGATAAGTTACAGGATTATTAATTTACAATTTTAATTTTATTGTCCATGTGGGGGGCATTTATGAAGGAAAATACACAAAAAGCTCTTGGAAAAAATCTTGTGGTTTGGGCACTGACGTGCTGGGATAGAATGAGACAGTAACAACTTGGGACAGATTCTGTCTGCTACTTTTTTAGAATAGGTCAAAGTCCTTTAGATAATGAGGAAATACTGAAGATTTTGAGCTCAGTCAACTATACATAAATCTCAGAAAGGAAATGGTCAAGACTTTACTACTCAAAAAGAAGTTGGAGAGTACTTCCTGTGTGGAGAACAAATAAGCCCAAATTTTAATCAGAATTTTAAATAGTGAAAGATTCCTGCAGGTGTTAAGAAAAATGTTATACAGACGACCATTGCTTTATGTTATCAAATTCATATTTTCTTTTCTACATTACTTTGATTTTGACTCCATCAGACATTGGATTTCACAGTTGAACTATTTGTTGCCTTTTTTTTTTTTCCTAATCTGAAATACGTTTTCTTTTTTAGTCAAGCCATATATACTGTCCAGTTCACGTTTCACTTATACTATTGCAGGCAGTTACTCTGTGATTTTCCAATTAGTCAGATAATTTATTAAGCATGGCAAACACAAAATAAAAATAATTCAAAGGGACATAAAAAAGCATATGCAATATAGCAAAAGAAATTATCAACAGTTTGAAGAAAGAATCCAGACAAAGGGATATTACCTCTGTCAGCAATGGCTCAGACAGAGGATTACTATCTTTAATGTATAAAGAACTCAAAAGAAAACCTAAAATTCCTTAAAAGAAATAACCCAACTAAGAAATGGGCAGCTTAAATGAGAAGAAATTTCTCAGAAGAGGAAGTACAAATAGCCAAGAAGAACATGGAATAGTGTTCACCATCATAGGCCTTCAGACAAATTCAAGTTAAAACAATGTTGAGGGTTCAACGCAGTCCAGTGAGAATGGCCTATACTAGGAACTCAAAAAAGAACTGTTGTTGGCAAAGCTGTGTGCAAAAAGGAACACTTCTGCACTATTAGTGAGACTGCCATCTTGTCCAACCAATAAGAAAGCAGTCTGGAGATTCCTTAGAAAGCTCAGATCCGAAATCCTATTTGATCCAGCCACAGCTCTACTGCTGTACTGGGTGTGTTTCGAAAGGAAATAAAATCAGCATATCATAAAAACACATGCATATTCATGTTTATAGCAGCACAATGTATAATAGTTAAATTCTAGAAATAATCTCATTTGCATCAACAGAGGAACAGATAAAAAAGATGTAGATCAATACACAATGAAATCCTTTGTAGCTATAAATATAGATACAAAAATTTTGAAAGAAAATGAGGCCGCTTTGAGTCAATAATGCTCTGTGAAATGGACTAAGACTCAGCAAAAAGTATTACTGAATTTGTAGTTCATGCATAATAAAAATTAAACTAATTGTGAGCAATAATATAAATATCTGAATATGTTCAACTATGTGTATAATATACCATCTATGAGAAGTTTTTCAATGTCAAAACCATATAATAAACAAAGAATAAATTGAGCTAACATCTTTATTTCCCAAGATATATATATATATATATATATATATATAGAGAGAGAGAGAGAGAGAGAGAGAGAGAGAGAGAGAAATGAAACACTTTTTTAAATACCCTAAATAAGTACATGTTAGCATCTACATGTCATTCTTAATGTTAATCCAGACAAAAGAATTTTAAAATAAATTTAAAATATCATAAAATTTTATCACTTTCTACTTTTAAAAATTGTTTTCTTTGTTTTTATTCTTCCTCAACTTTGTAAGAAAACAATCATTTGCTCATTTTAAATTCTGCTCTTATCGGAAAACATACATTAAGTTTTACATTGCTAGAATAATGTAGAATTCAATTTGTAGTTATCCTACTCAGAAATTTGTCTTTTCCAGACTAAGGAAAGTTATCTTTATACAAAATCAATAAATAGTGTTGCTGCTGATGAATTTACTTGATTATTCAGTATATTTCTTTCTCTCAAAGGGAGAATGATTAAATGAATTAAACAACAGTTAAACAATTAGACTCGCTTTGAACCTTGTGTGTCCTCTGTGCATACTTCCGTGTTTTCAAGGTCAATCACTCCAGAGAGAACTCTAATTGTTTCTTTAGAAGATAAAAATACAGTACTTAATTTTGAATAAATGTGTTAATAAGTAAGGAATACTAAAAGTAAAAAGAAGGAAAAACCACACCTTATTATGCATACAAACTTGTCCTCGGCACACCACAGGAGGAACAAGAAAAAACTTCTTTGAAACCAAATCTGGTAACTCAGGGTGTAACACAATAACAACATGAATATATCACAATATTTTGGATTTTATATTATTTGAAATAAAACAAAAGCACATGTAGGAATATATACTTCTCATTGTTGTTTTCCCTAGAGTTAATATTTAGTTAATTTTCTCAGTTTTACTTAAGCTTTGAAGACTGATCAGACCCACCACCATTTCCTCTTCGTATTTCTACCCATTGCACACAAAAAAACAATCTTTGATCTCTGGAACACCTCACTATTTTTTATATATCCATGCATGTGTGAGCTTTGTTATTTTTTATTACTTTTCCTAAATTTTAACTTACAATAAATAATTGTATTATTTTAAAATATAGCACATCAATAGAAGACCTGAGATACGTCAACTTGGACACAGGAGAAACAAACTTCCAGTAAAAAGTGGATTTCTGACTCACAGTTCTCAATAGAGCATAACCTTTAAGGGGAAAGATTAGAGCATAACACGAAGCACAAAAAGAGAAAGATTTTAGTAATTATCTTTATTGTGAATTCCACAGGAAGGAAAGTAGTATCATGAACAATCTTAATACTATTTTTGTTTTTATTTTTATTGGTTTCTTTTCCAGTTTTAGTGGTACTGGGGTTTGATCCCATGGCCTCATGTATACTAGCCCAGCACTTTATCAGTGAGATACGCCCCTGCACCCATTATAGATTGGTTTCAAAAATTTCAGTGGGCTCTGGAGTATAGGAACTGCCTGTTTTTCCCCCCATTTTATTGATATATAAACGTGCAAAATCTAAGGTTTACATTGGAGTTGAGGATTTTGTGCACATATGTATCTTGTCAAGGTGACAAGGGCTTTCCCACTCTCTTTCTGTCCCTCCCCCGACCCTCCCCTCCCTCCGTCCTCCCCCACCCTACCCTGTTTCACTCTGTTTTTCATTTTAAGTTCCATAAGAGTTGTGATCTGGGACTCTCATATCAGAGAGACCATTCGATGTTTCACCTTCTGCTTCTGACTTACTTCACTAAAGGATCCTATTGAAAAGTGAGTGGGCAAATGAAACGAAGAGGCAGTTCACACAGGAAGAAATGCAAAAGGACAATAGATACATAAAAAGATGTTCAACATCTTTAGCCATAAGAGAAATGCAAATCAAAACAATGCTAAGATACCATCTCACTCCAGAGAGAATGGCCTATATCAACAAGTCAAATAGCAGTCAATGCTGGCAAGGCTGTGGGGAGAAAGGAACCCTCCTGCATTGCTGGTGGGAGTGTAAATTCCTACAACCACTATGGAAAGCAGTATGGAGAGCTCTCAAAAGACTGGAAATAAATATCCCCTTTGATCCAGTGACACCCCTTCTTGGAATATATCCAAAAGAGGCCAAAAAAAAAAAAAAAAAACACACACACACACACACACACACAACAGAGACATATGTATACCCATGTTTATAGCGGCACAACTAACAATAGCTAAAATATGGAAGTCACAAAAATACCCATCAACAGACCAGTGGATAGATGAACTGTGGTCGTATTTATAAACAGTGGAATACTATGCATCTATAAAGTTCAACAGCGTGGAGGCTTTTGCAGGCAAATGGAAAGAAACTTGAGAACATCATGCCTCTGTTATTTTGTTGTTGTTGTTGTTGTTGTTGTTGTTGTTGTTGTTGTTGTTGTTGGTTTTTTTTGACAGTTGACCTTCAAGTGTTTAGGGCCAAAGCATGGTGGCCAAGAATGCTGGAAGGGCTAGAGGAACAACAGAGGAGTTAGAGCAGTTGTCTAGAAAGCGCAAGGTCCTGGGTTCAGTCCCTCAGTACCAGGCATGGTGACTCATGCCTGTAACCCCCTCACTCAGGAGGCTGAGGCTGAAGATTGATGTAAGTTAGAAGCCAGTCTGGGCTGCATAGTGAGTTCAGGACAAGCAGGGACTACAGAGGAGATGGACAAAAGCTTAGAGATTTCTAAAGGAAGTTGATCGAGCCTAGTAGGTTTATATTTAAAAAGTTCACTGCTGGGTAAAACCAGGAAGGAAGACACTGAGAAAGCTGACTCAGCCATATTATCCATTTTATGGAATAAAACATGTCTGACAGGAGCACACAGCACAACATTAAAGCTTCAAGTCTGTAGAAGATAAAAACATGGCAAAAACATTGCCCTAGGTTTTTTTAATGTTCTAAGAATTGATCCCAGGGCATTTGCATTAAAGTACATCTTCAGATCTGTGTCCTATTTTTTTTTTTTTTTGAGACAGAAACTCGCTGTGTTGAACTTAAACTTGGGATCTGCCTGCCTCAGCTTTCGTAGTCGTGAGATAACAGACATACGTGGTCATGCCTAGATGAGAATTCACTCCTCTGAGCCACACCACTTTGTCTTTTACCAACAATATGATAGTATCCTCACTAATTCACATTGTTTCAATATTACTTTTTCAAGTGTTGCCAGCACACTGTTTGCACTGTGATTGTCATTTCAGTTTCCTTACTACTAAGCCTTTCCGAACTTTCTCCTGTTTATTAGCCTTTAGCCTTGACTTAGTTGTTATCTTTTTACTTCTCTTTCGTAAGTTTCTACTAGACCTTTCCTTTTTTAAAAAATTTGAGCTTCTCTTCTCATTTCAAGTCCATGAAAATAATTAACTTTAGTCTATAATGTACTGTTTTGATTTTTGGCTCACAGGTACAGTCAATGTGATTTTATGAGTTCAGATTCATGATTTTGTTTTTCTGCTTGTGCTTTTTCATGCAGGTATGAAATACAGAGTGCATTGATTGTTGAATACACTGTCATTTTTGTCTTTTGAATCCAGAGTTACACTTGCACCTATTGAATTCATGACAAAGATATTCTTCTTCCTCTTTTCTTTTCTCCTTAATTATAGTGAAATATTTTCAGTTGAATTCTATTACTAAATTATCCTAACAGTAGCTGTTGTCCTGAATCAGTGACTGCTGGACTCTTTTTCCATCATTAAATCTTAAAGACCAAACAGCTGAGCCCCTTATGTGAATGTAACTAAAACTATTAGAATCCTTCTCCCCCAGAGGGAAAAAAAGAAACAAAACAAAAATGATTATCAATCTGAGAGTACGATAATATATTTTTTTGTTTTCCTCTGGTACCAAGTTCCATCTTAGTTACATTTCCCTTGCCTGGACAGAATACCCAATGCCCATAACTTAAGGGAGAAAAAAATTATCTTAACTCACAGTTTCTTAGGATCTCAGTTTATTCATGGAATCTAGTGATGGTGGAAGCACATAGCAAAAGGCCAGCTGTGCAAGGCTCGGCAGACAGAAAGCCAAGTAAGGAAGCAAGACAGAACTTGAGTAAATCCCTTCAGATCATGTCCTGGTGATCTGCTTCTCCGGACAAAAGCCTCAGAGTTTCATCCCTTTCAGGTCACATACTCAGCAATGTGCCATACCTGTAAACTACTACGTGCCCCAAATGCACCGCGGGCTTATTATCCACCCCTCCCGACCAGGCCCTCTCTTTTAATACCACGTGGTTCCAATATCAAGTACATGAAGCTTTTGGAAGAATTTCTAGATGCAAACCATGATTGCCAGGTAATTTCCAGTTGAAATGCAAAACTTTTTGTTGTCTATGTGTATGTGTGCAGCACTGAGAATAGGCTAATGGAGATCTCATCTTTTTAGCCAGATCATTTAAGGCCTTGATTGATTCTCTCATTGTGTTCCACCCCCACCCGCATGCTGGAGATAAAATCTAAAGAGTCCAGCATTGCTAGACAAAAATTCTAACACTGAACTACTTTACAGCCTAACCTTGTGTCATAGATAATGGTCCGCTTATTTTCCTTTACCTTTGGGGATCCCTTGTATGTTCTGATTCTTTTGTGGCTTAGAGACTTGAACTTATTGGTCTCAAACAACCAGATCATAACAATTAGGAATAGAAAATTCCAAGACTTTCTCTAGACCAGGGAACATTTTTTTCTACTAATTGCCAAGGCTAGAAATGTTTTCTCAGATGTAAGTTCAAACATGAGATCAGCCTTGCTTTTTGAGTATTCTACTTGGGAGAATTACTGACTCATTTGCTTGTATGAAACATTGGCACAGTGCTCTTAAATGCAGAAGCTATAACAACAGAAAAAGATTCTATAAAACTAACTCCAGCTAACGTTATGATGCCACCTGTGACCTAGATAGAATTCAAATGAATCCCAGTATGTCAACAGGCATAGTGATGAAAATCTTATTGCTCTATTTTTCTTGTTAGCAAATATGGTGACCATACCATTGCAGGGACACACACACACACACACACACACACACACACACACACACACACAGAGAGAGAGAGAGAGAGAGAGAGAGAGAGAGAGAGAGAGAACCTGTACCTTTTACTTGCTACTCATTAAAAACATAATTTATATTTTCATTTGAGACAAGGACTTGAATTATTCATTTAATTATTTATTTTCTTAAAAGCATTGACTCTTCCTTTGGGAATACAAATGCCTGATAGGTAACTAAAAGGCTAAAGTTTCACTTTTATGAACTTAAAACATCAGTCAGTTGCTTATTCAGGCCTGTATATACTCATATAAATCATCTAGAGAATGTTTGTCCGAAAGTTGACAGAAAAAGGTTGATTAGCCACAAATTTACAACACCCATAGTAAGTTCAGACAATGAACACCAAAATAAGACACCGATAAGTGTACTCAACAATGACCAGAAATCTCCGGTCATTACCATAAAACTATGGTAATGAACTTCCATAGAGACATCATAAGTCTGAGACAGACCCGAGAAGAGATGATGATAAGTTTATAAAAACTATTTGCCCCTATAAGGCTTATCAAAATCTCCTGGAACCGTCTTGCAAATCAGAACTGAGGTAATGGTCATCAGACTCCAGTCTACCTAAGTAATCTATAAAACACATGACCTCCTTCCTTCATGAGTAAGTCATTTTGGTACTTTTATGAAAAACATGTCCCCCTCAGTTCCTCAGGTCAAAATCCCTTTCCTATTTCTCTGCTTAGTAAATCTGCCTGTGCCTCACCCTGTGCCTCACCCTGTGCCTCACCCTTGCTGTCTTGAAGTGCTTTTCTGTGATTAAATTAGACAAATCTATTCTGTGGAAGAGAATTGAGGGCCTTGTATTCATTTTTAAGAAGGGATCTAGTCAGACTCCACTTCGGGGCAGACGTAGCTCAGCCATGCTAATGATTACTCCCATTGTGCTCTGTCAAAAGGCATATATTGTAACAGGTACATAGGATTTTTGTTTTAATTTAAATATCGGGAGATACATGGATGTGGAAGCAACTGTCACAAAGGAGATACGATTAAAAACAAAACTGTAATAGAAAGAAGCAGGGGATATTTGTCCACTTTATAAACTTCAGATAATAAACTTCAGACTGCACTTTATAATTCTAAAACCTGTATCTTAAGAGCTGGAGGCATAGAATTGAAAGCACTTGGCTAACAACCGCAAGACCTGAGTTCAATTCCCCAGCACCCCTTAAAATGACGCATGGCTATAATCCCAGCAATCTGAAGTGTAAGGCAGGAGGATTGCCATGAGTCCTAGGCCAGCCTGGGCTACATCATGAGTTCAGGACCAGCCTGGGCTATAGAGGGAAACCCTGCCTGAAAAAAAAGTGTACCTTAAGTACATTATTCTCAATATTGAACGCTAGCATGAGTTGGACTACATGGTTTAGGTTGAGGGATATCTAAATGCATGACACTCTCTTAAACATTCATGTTTGGAGCCCATTAAAATCATCACGAACCATGATAGAATAGAAAGAAATTATCACATGAACTCTATTTAAAAAAAAATGGCTGAATTTGATTTGTATTAATGGCAATGGGACTTCAGCAATGCTGAATTCCCAAACCTACACCCAGACGCTCACTAAGAAAGCAGGGAAGAATGATGCGGTGGGTAGGGTGAGCTCTGAGCTTTAGTTTTTGGATACTCCCTACCTCCGACATCCCACTTACAGACATGTTCATATGCTCACACACCTCCTGAAACCATTCTTACTGCCAAAATAAAGCCCTAGCAAGTTCATAATTTCACCTAACATAATACAACTATATTGTATACAACAAGAAATACTATATTTCCTTTTACAAAGTCTCGACGGTTCAAGCATTTTTTTAAAAAGTCCAAGACAAAATCTCTTCTAAGATTCACAGGAAAATTCTTAACTTTGAATCTCTGTACTTTTATTTTTTAATGTATAACCCAAAGGCAGAATCATCTAGGGTAAACATTCCCATTCCAAAAGAAAGGACTATGGTGATAGGAGGGAAAAAAACCAAAACAAGATGAAAACTAATCAGAGTATATGGAGAATATGGTAGTGGAATGTGAGTTCTGGATGGCTTGTGTAGTGCCCCCCCCCCCCCCCCCCCCCCCCCCCCCCC
>PVKB01000512.1:0-38446 GCA_004027205.1 Ctenodactylus gundi | reverse complement strand
CCTTAACTATGTGTGGGCATCTCCTGGTTTAATGAATCTTGAATTTTGTCCGCTGTTGAAACCATTATTATGAGCACAGAATCAACTTCGGCTATCAGTGTAAGTGTTAACGAGAGCCTGTTGGACTAAGGCTACAGTAGCTCCTCACTATCTGGATGGCTGAACAGAGCAAAAATTAATGCCAGAAAATCAAGAACTTAGGCAGCCCTTCTTCAGCAGAAATCGGAGGGACATTCTTCTCAGATGAAGTGTTTACCAGTTTGCACATTTGAGCTTTTGATGAACAGGCTCACACAGATTCCTGAGATGCCCTTAATGCATTGTAACTTTCATCTGTCTGAATGTACTTAGTTTCTTTTTAGCGCTGCTAATCTTTTCATCAGCCCTACCTACTTTTGCCCAACTACTTTACACATAGTTCCAAGTAGGAAAAATTTAAATTTTTTCAAACTATTCTACTTTATTTATGTTTTGATTTGCAGTATAAATCTGACTAAAAGCATCCAGAATTACCTATTCTATAGCCTGAATTTTGGTCTGATTTTGGATTTTCTCTGCCAGATCTATCAGTGCAGTACCCTTAAACTCAATATCCTTCAAAGTCCCAAGACTTGTAAAATGTAGACAATTTTGTCTCCTTCCTTCCTTCCTTCCTTCTTTCCTTCCTTCCTTCCTTTTTTCTTTTCTTTTCTTTTCTTTCTTTTCTTTTCTTTTCTTTTCTTTCTTTCTCTCTCTCTGCCTCTCCCTCTCCCTCTCTCTCTCCCTCCTTCCCTCTCTCTCTCCCTCTCTTTCTTTCTTTCTTTCTATCTTTCTTTCTTTCTGTCTTTCTCTCTTCCTTTCTTTCTTTCTTTCACCATAGGATAACACATGGCTCCTAGTTAAATTTTTGATGGATGATTTTTTTTTTTCTTGAGAGTCTTTAAACCTCACCTTCAGTCTCTGCCATCCTACTCATCTGTGTTCTGGAGTTGAGGGCTTCAATTAAATCACCATAGTTTTGTGCTCAATTAATCAGGGCCTGTTTATCACATTTGGGCTTCCCCTGTCTATCTCCAAACTTTCTTAATTAATTGAAAAGGTGTCTAAACCACCTCATTAGTTTCAGTCGCAGCACCAGCCTCACCTAACTTTGGTACCAGTTTTCTGTATCCAACTTTGCTGTTACTGAGACAAAAAATGCACAGTCACAATTTAAAGGGAAAAAAATAATAGCTCATAATTTCTGGGTATTCGGTGAATGATTGACTGAATCAAAGGCAGTAATGTCATGAGAAAAGGACAGAACGAGTCAAAGTTACCTAGTTCTTGGCAGCTGGGAAGTAGAAGAATCAGTCACAACAGAGAGAAAGGGGCAAGGGACAAGACACAGACACAGAGACCTCTCCTCTATGACCCAACCAGACACTCAGAGAAGTGTGCTCCACTGATCCCCGTGTGAACCGGAAGACAGATCAAGTTGACGCTTCATTCTAAACATCACAGTCTTTTCTATCAAAAAAAAAAAAAACTTTCTTTTTCACTTTTTTTAAGTTAGAGCATTGATGAGTTAATTTTTAACTTATTCTTTTTTATTGTAGTGTTTTTGAACCATTTTTTTTATACCCAGAAATCTTCTATTGTAAATCTTCAAGGATCTACTGCTATCTTGATCGGAGATACAACTTCTCTTGCATAGAATGTTTCTTTAAAAAAAAACCTTCTTTTGCTTTGTAAAATATTCAATCAAAAATGTGAAAGAAGACATCAGAAAAAGATACGTGCAATGTTGCAGAAAAGGAGCAAAACATTCATATATCTCATATATTTTTATCTTAAAGAAATGCATTTTAAGGTATATATATATATATATTCTGACAAGTGTTTTATCTGTTTAGTTATATTTGTATGCCCATATAACAATTTTATTTTCATTGCTATAGTGACTGTTTCCTTTTCCAGTGAAATAACATGTACAAACCACAAAAAAGTTATTAGAAAACACTGATAGGCAATTCATATTTGAATGAATAGGGAACAATTATAATCAATAATGAAAACACCTGAGTAATAAAGCTAAATTGTCCTGAGCAGAGTTCTGCTGATGATGTTTCAGTAATTTTAAATTAATTCTAATAATTTGTCTGATGATTGTGAAAGATGGAACTACATTTCATTTTTAATTTAGTTGCTAAAAATATTTTTCATATCACTCTGACTTTCAGTTAAAATACCTAACACAGTGTACTATTTCTATCTTATTTTCTACATTTAGAAAACGTTACGTATTTTAATCATTTTAGCAAAAGTTATATTTAAAATATTGAATTTGAAAAAATTAATGCTTTTGGCTACTTGAACATTTTAAAATTTCATGCATGATTTAACATTGTGGTACATCCCACATATATTTTTTCAGTATACACATTAAGTAATAGAGCATCATTATTCTTGTTGAAATATCAATTTCACAACAATAACAACATTCAAATTTTCTATATTACATAGGCTAATTTTATTACATAGGCTAATTTTCATAGCATTGACATGTTTAAAAAATACTCAGGTATACCTACATTTTGGATGTTTTGTTGGAATTACTGAAGACAGGAATACGAAGGACAGCATAAGTGGTGAAATTTCAACTTGTAATTTTTCTCAGTACACTTAAAGATCGGATGCAGATCAGCTCTTGTGTGTGGTTTGCAATGTAGTTATATGCGTAGTGACATACAGGCACAATTTTAATCTTTTAAATATGAAGGTAAGTGAAGCAATGTAATTTTAAAATGCTATAAAGATATACTTGTCTTCTGCTTAATTCAGATCCTGGAATATTTAGAGAGCAAGAGACTTTGGAATAAGGTCTAAAGAAGGATGTCAGCCTTTCCCACATACCATCACATGTCGAAGGAGATGTGACAGTTAGCATTTATTTTTATTCTTTCTGACTCTAAATTGTTCTTCTTGGAAAGAGTGATCCGGCTTTCCTTGTTCTTTAGATCTGTATGGATTGTCACACTTTTAGATATTATCCTTAGTTTTCTAAAGAAAAATCCTTATATTGTCCTGGTTGTTTGCTTGTTCATTTACTCAGCAGTAGTGAGGTGTGAGCTCAAAGCTTCAATAAAGTGCTATTTCTAGACCATTGGCATACACACACACACACACACACACACACACACACACACACACACACACGTCTCTCCTCTCTCTCTCTCTCTCTCTCTCTTTCTCACACACACACACACACACACACACACACACACACTTTTTTGCTTGTTTGCTTTGCTTTGTTTTGTTTTGTTGTTGTTTAATACAGTGTCTCTAATTTTTCAGGCTCAACTCTAACTTGTGATTCTCCCATCTCAGCATCCCAGGATGGCATGGTTCCATGCCCACGCTACCTAAATTTTATTTTTAAGAAGTTATCATTACCTTTTTGCTGCTGATAATTTGTGTGTCATATCTGCAGCAGAAAAGGGTTAATTTTTTCACTTCATAAAAACAAAGAGTTTCTAGCATTTTGTTTCTGCTTTCAAGAGCAAAACAAAAAAGCTTTTACCTTTCTACTTGAAATAAAAAGGGCAGAGAGGAATTGCTGAAAGGTGGTTACTGAAGACTGCAGGCATCCTGTCAAAATCGGATTTGTATGATCACCTAAAATATTTAACATTTATTAACGTCTATATGTGCATTTGTTCCGTAACAAGATTTTGATTCAGTCTGTAAATCACTGAAGTTAAGTGAGTTAAGTTAAGTGAGCTAAGTTAACATCCAAAATGTGTCGAAATACAGGATTTCAAAAGTGTTAGGATTTAAAACATCCTTTCTTTTTAAAAATTAAAGTCTCTTTTTGTTTAATCCATCAGAGCCTGACCATCTCCATAAGAAAAGAAAATATGAATCTCCCAGACAGCAGAGAACAAAGTGTCATAAAAATGAAAGTGTGTTTTCTAATAGCTGTGGCAGTGCAGAGCAGCGCTAAACCCAACTGTCACCCGGCTGCTTCACATTGTTAATAGAACGTGCTTCATTTCTAGCTTGGAAGGGAGAGAAAAAATCCATATGTATGCCAGAGTTTCTAAATAGGAGACACATGTATCAATTACAGTTATGAAAAAAGCGGATGGTTCAATTAAATAAAAATAATGAAGATTAGAGGGATGATACAGCAGTTAAAGAACTTTCCCAGCAAGCACATTACAGGGTTCGACTCCTCAACACCACATAAACTAGGATGGGCGGCACACGTCTGTAATCCCAGCGCACTAGAGACTGAGGCAGGAGGATTACCATGAGTCCAAAACTGGCCTGAGCTCCATTGTGAGTTCAGGACCAGCTTGGGATGCAGAGCGAGACCCTGTCTTATAAAAAATGATGAAGAAAAGATGGCTGCTAAATGGTTAAACAAGAGCACAAGAGATTAGTGAGTTTTGGTGAGTGAGAGGAAATTTTATCACCTGTGTAAAAAGGACCCCTGTTGGGGTTTACTGAGACCACATCTCTCTCCCATCTACTCAAATCCTTCCCCTCCCTCTTTCTTTCTTTCATTTTGATAGTGAGAATTGAATTTCACACTAAGGTACTACAACTTTTTGAGACAGGGGCTCACTAATGTCCTATATTGCCCAGAAATTGCAATCTTCTTCCCATGGCCTTCTTAGATGATGGGATTACAGGTGCGCACCATCATGCAGGGCTGGAGAAGAACTATTTGAGAAAAAAAAATTACCTAGTGTTAGAGACAAAATAAAATTCCTCTGTTTCATGGATACAGAGGCCACTGTGAAATTTAGTAATCTCACTCTATAGAAGACTGTGTTTATTCCTCCTATCTAACCATTATTGTTTTTCCATCATCCCAAATTTCCCCATCTTTCCCTGGGTCTAGTAGCTACATTATCTCAGTCTCTCCTTCTGTCTCTCTCTGTCTCTGTCTTTCTCTCTCCTAAAATACGAGTCTCCCTTCTCTATATAAATGGGACTCAAAAATAGGACTTCTGTAAGCCCTGCATGCCAGATGCTGAGGCAGGAGGAATGTCTTGAGTCCAAGGTTAGGCTGGACTCCATAGTGAGTTCAGGACCATCTTGGGCTAAAGAGTAAGAATCTAACCCCCCCAGAAAAAAATGAAGAAAGAAAGAAGAAAGAAATAAAAAAGAAATAGAAGAAAAAATAAAGAAAAAGAAAAGAGAAATTTTTAGTTTGCTTACATTGAATGTAGATTCTTTTACCAGTGAAAGCATTTTAAAATTATAATAAAAGCATTATGGAAATGGTATGGGGTTTATTCAAAGTTAAAGAAATACATATATTTGCTACATCACAGTTCAGAGAAAAATCTTTAATTGCAGAAAATAATAATAACATAAGAAATATTACAAAAAACAAAAGATGTTGAGGCCTCTCACAGTAGAAAAAATTATAAGTATTTTAGAAGAAGAATATGTTTAAAGTGAACTAAAAATGAAATAATGTATGCATCCATCAAACTGCCATAATGCCCCATTAATATATACAATTTTGATTTTGTCCTCAGCTACATTTAGTTAAAATATCATTTTGTGTCAACTTTTTAGAACTTAGAGAAAACATTAAAATGTATATACCAGAGAATTATAATAAGATACTTAGATATCACTTGATAAAAATATTTGAATATAAAAATGAGCAAATGGTGCTCACTGGAGAAAGGTGAATCTGGAACTTTTCAGATTCATTGATGATCAAGTAAGTTGTGGAGATCAGGTGTTCTGCCAGATCTACAAGAAATCTTACACGAAGTTCCCACGCAACATGTGTGTATATGCAAATATGTCCATCACTACCTATTTCTATAACTCAACACAAATTTCTTTCTAACAAAAATGAAAATGCATACCTATTGATACTTTCATACTGGTCAAATACTACAAGGTTAATTTTAGTCTTTCTATTTATTTGTGACTGTTTTCTCTAAAACTCCAAGCTCTTGTTCTTCTTAATATCCCTGAAATATTTAGGTATTTGCAGATTCTTCTATTCTCATTTCAATCAGATTGATGAATGACTAACTCAAGCCTTTATTAGAATGTCATATTTAGTACTCAAACATGTGCATTAAATAAATTATAATTGTGTAAACATGATTGTTCATCATAAAATGTAACTCACATATTACATGAGTCCAAAGGAAAAAATTTTAAGAAGGTAATACTTAGTTGAAAGATCATATTAATTTACTATTTCCCTGAGATATGTAAATTTAATAATTATTGTTTAGAAATTAGAGTTCAGAAATATTGCTGGGAATTTCGGTTTAGAAATAATTATTGTTCTTAAGTAAATAAAAACATATAGATGACATAACTCATTTTAAAGATTTTTTATTTCTTGAGAAATCTGAGCGTGTTTGATGTGCTGCCTGCTCTGTATTTTAACTCTTATCTCTTTTGGTTACTTAAGCAAAAACCTCTGTAAAAAGACAATAAAATGCATATTTTAAAATAATCAATTATTTGGTTACAAAATAAATTTCTCAAAGATGTAAAGACCGAAAGATCCTCTTCATCATTACATGGCATACTTATTTTAGTAGAAGATTTTATTTTATGTAAAGTAATTATGTTATGATACTCAGAATATTATGGTCTGCATGCATGTGGGTTATTCTCATAATACTGCTTGTGAAAAAGTATTAAGGATGTCTTAGGACCAAAGACTATTTGCTTAATAGTGTCAAAACTTATTTTAACACCATGAAAAGGGTATGTATTTGTTCAATTTTCACTCACTGCACAAAGCATTAGATAAAAGAAGATTTTCAGTAATAGCATTTCATTTTGAGCTTCTCCAATCCTTTTAGTTTTGGTGTAACAAAAAGGCTATTAGCTTTTACTCTGTTGGGTTGAATTTTGATGATTTCTGACAGCCTTGGTTGATATGCTGAAAGAACTGAGATTTGCTAGTTGAATAACTAAGATTTCATTAAATTTACCAGCAACAGAAAAGCTCTTTCTGTCTCTTAACTTTTTGATGTGTCGTCTTTTTTTCTAATCTACCTCTCAAGACCTGTCTGAAAAGAAATAAAAGTTTATTTTTGAAACCATAGGATTTTCCATTATTAAGACTCTTCAATACCGAATTTGTAGAATTATTACATTTATAGATAAAATAAATAAAAAAGTCAAGAAAATAACATTGAAATGTAGTAACAACTACAAAATACTGTGCAGGATATTTATATTATTTATGCAAAAATATACTGCTTATGTTTTAACATAAATTAAGTAGGAGAGATAATGTTTGTTATGACTAAGGGAACAATCTGTGAAAGTATATGTTTTCCAAATTATATAGTGAGTGACACAGATATTAACAATTCTAAATATTGTGTAATTCAAATTTTTAAATAAGGAGTTAATTTTGTCTTTCTATTTTATTATCTAACAAAGATACTTGAGCTTTGTCACGAAGGTACTTGCGCTTGGCATCAGTTGTCTACGCAGTGTCCCTGTTCACCCTCAACAGGGCACAGGCAACACATTAAAGTCACAATTATATGAAAGTCTAACTCGATGACTCAGTGTCTTTTATTGGGGTTATTTACAGGACTCTGAGTGAGAACTGTAAAGGTCACTCAGGTGTAGATGATGGCTACAGGAAGCTGCATAGTGGGAGTTTCAATGAAAATTAGCCGACTTTAGGCTAATAAGAGAACCTCTTTGTCAGCGTCACCCCCTGCTTCTGACCCCTTGGGAAGGAGCCTTGTGGCTTGTGGTTTCAGAAAAGCCCCAAGAACTGTGGGTCGGTTACTTCTTGGGTCACATGAGCATCTCTTGCCTCTCCAGGAGGTGATGTATCCACTCAGAAGAACTTGCCTTATGACTGGGTAGAAGGCAATAATGATTCTCTCAACTTTAGAAAGATTTTTTTAAAGAAATGAGTCACCATAAAACATTTTATTATAATTTTTCTTTCTACCCTTCGGGAGAAAAGAAAGGTATTCCGAAAATTATTAAATGGATATGTTTACCTCGTCATCTGCAAATCAGGATTATGCTGGCCAGCTAATAACGTATTTTGAAATATAAAACATAAAGTTATTGAGAAAAACTAGGGATCATATAATGCATAACAAATAATATCTGAAAGTATTTTAATGTATAAACTTTTTTAACTTTAAAACCAGGACAAAATATTTATGTTTACTACACTGTATTTTAAAAATCACCCAGACAACTCAGGCCATTTCTAATACAGCAATTTGAGCCTTGGTACTTACAGTTTTCTCATTTTATATAGGAACAGCACAAGGCTCATGCTAGCTTCATTTAATCATGTCATGGGGCTGATTCCAACAGGTTTATTCTACTATCTCTAGTCTGATGATGAATTGGAACATGTTGTGTGTCTGTTTGTGCTAAGTACTGAAATTAAAAAAAAATCACAGCAAATGCAAGCTAGGGATTCTAAGTGTGGATTTGTTTTTCACCTTACAAAGACTAGTGAGCAAATAAAACAACAGTGATATAAACTGGACAATTTAGAATATAAATAAACCAATGAGAAGGAAGATCGATTACTTATTTAAAACTGGAGGGAGATAAATTCACTCAATCTGTAGATATTTACTTTGCCACCCCATTGAATAAATATCTATTTGGAGGAAGATAACATCTTATATTTATTGCATTATCTGAAATAACAATATTAAAGCAGGAACCAATCAAAAGTGTTTTACACATTTATTTGCATATAAAACATAGTGTCAAAAGTAATGAGATGCTAGTTGCATTATATTTTTCTGAGCACTACCTGACAATGGCATATTTTCTCACTGCAGAGCATGGATTCTGGATAATGGGGGAAAAAAAAAACAGTAGACTGGGAGAGGAGTCATCAGCAGATTACATTATCTTTCGTCTTTCCACCTATCTCTCTCTCAATCTATACATCATATACCAGCTTTCTTTCTTTTTCCTTTTCATTTATTTCTGGGTCTCTTTAAAACACCAGAGAGATGAGTTGTCACCAGAGCACCATCAATTCCCAAGCCAAGGGACAAGTAATCAACATAAAGCCCAGAATACAGGAGTGACTTCTAAATCATGAGTGGCATGAACTCAGCAGAGAGGGTTTGATGGCAAAATAAAGGTAGAGAGAAGTGATAGCCTAATAATCGACAGGCTAACACCACAAAAGTTATTGTTTATTTATATATAAAAGTTATCCATGAGCGTGTGGGCTCCTCTAACACTACAAAATTTTTGTTAACTTACATATAAAAGTTGCCCATGAATAGGCATAAGGCATGCTATAAATCAAATAAAATAATTTATTTCTCTGTGAGATCAAATTGAAAAATATATTATCTACACTCACAGATTAAATGGAAATAATTGTATCTCTTCAATATACGCAGATGCATGAGAAATGTGTCTTAATGTGACCATTGGAAAAAATGGGTCAACTTGTTGAACCTGGGGAATGTCCCTGGAATAGCTTTCTGTGCGGGTTGTTGAATCGAGCGCCAGGGAATGAGTGAGGGGCACTCAAGTGGCAGCTTGAACTGGTAAAGGAGGGAAGAAGAAATATTGTTGCAGCCCCCCCCCCCAAAAAAAAAATAGAATCTCTTGATTCTGGGTGACTTAGGCTTGCTCCTGGCCTGTTCTGATCTTCACTTCAAAGATCTCCAAGACAGACGTGTGTCAGTCTCCTGTCTTCACCTTACTTTTAAGGACAAGTACCTGCTCAGGCTTCCACTCGCTGTCCTGCAGTTGCAGACTGGTGTTCTCCTGGCAGGAGCTTGAGAAGCTTTGGGTCCCACCAGCTCTGGCATGTGCATAAGGCCACTTTGAAGGATCTGTATCTTCAAACTTGTAAACCCTGTAACTAAACTCCCTTTATCTCTATATAAATTCTATTAATTCTGTCTCTCTTAGAACCCTAACCAATACCCTTAACAAATATATATGCAGAAAAATTTCATATAATTCATTATTTCATGTTTATAGTTATCAAATAGAATTGAAGTACTGCTTCATAAACAGAGAAAATATACACTTTGAAATATATTTCATGTTTAATAATCCATACATTATAACATAAAGTGGAAATGTTAGATTTTCTTTAAATGTGAAAATAAATTTCTCAAATCTAAGAACCAGAAACACGTCTTCATTTTCTACGGCTCCTGTAATAAATGACATGAACTGGAGAGACTTAGAGCTCTGATGGCCAGAAATAAAGTCAACTTCACAAGGACACAGTCAAGTTTCATACAAGGCTATACTTGCTTCTGATACTTGTAGGGAAATGCATTAAACGTTATTGTGGAAATATGGTTCCTTGAGTTAATTTCTTTAGCAGCAGTCTGTTTCTCCATCCTCCTGCACAAACATGTCCTTCATCAAATAACCTTACGTGTCCTCAGTCAACTCTCCCACACTCCTATAAATGCACTTGTGATTGCATTTGGAATCCCCTAAGATAATACGTGGCAACCTATTTCCAGCTCATTAACTAATTTAGACCTGTAGGTCTCTTTCCCATGGAAGGTAATTATTACAGGTTCTATGAACTAGAACCTGTACATCTTTAGTGGGTCATTAGTCAGCATAGCCCTCAAGTTCCCTCTTGCTGCATTTACTATGTGCTACACTTTTTGGAGGAAATCATCTTCCAATAAGCAAAAGACAAAAAAAAAAAAAAATCTATGGAAACATACCCAATAAAGGGAAATTTTATTTGTTTTATATAGTATGTAAGATATATTTACATAACAATAGTAATAGACTACAGGAATAAAAGAATAAAGAGAGTAAAGCAGGAAGGAAAAGGGTGACTATAGCAGCCATGCAAATCTTACAGGTTTTTGAAAAGTTTAGAGAGAATACTGAATAAAAACTGTAGGATTGTCTTTTTTTCCCATAATCCTAACTAGATTTAGCATGATTGTTTTCCTGCCAATAGATATTAATTTTAAGTGAAAGAGATAACCAATAGCCTGAAGAGAACCCGTGAAGATGTAAACGTTACTGAAACCAGCACATGTAGACTGAAAGCAAGCACAGGTTTCTGGGTAAAAGGACGTCTACATTTTTAGACACTAAGTTTCAATTTATATGTTACTGTCTTGGTAATTTTCTATCGCTGTGACTCAATACCCAACATGCACAGGAGAGGAAAATTTTTATTCTAGCTGAAGTTCCAGAAAGTCACATAGTCACAGTCCTTTCATGGGTAGCTGTCAATAGTGGAAGCACATGGCAGAGGCAGAGGCAGCTCCTCATTACAATTTCGCAAATAAGAAATCAAGTCAAGTCAAATTCGGTCCAGTAAGTCCCCAGAAGGAATCAGTATTTGTGTATGTATGCATATATATAATCCCCCACCACATGTAATTCAATCCATTCTCCTGCAATCCAATCTGCCATGTGCATGTCCACCACCACACACCCATAATCTACTCCTCCAGACCAGGCCCCGCCTCCATAGACAATAAATACTGTTATTCCAATACATAAGACTTCTGGGGACATTCCAGATCCAAACCACAGTATTTATTTAATTTGAAGAATTTTGTTAGATGAATAAAAATGACCTTGTGGCTCAAATGAAGAAAATAACTCTCACACTCTGACACTTTAGAACTTTGTTTCTTCCTTATTGTTTGGATGGTCATTATGTGAGCTTTCAGTGTGGTCACCATTATTTTTAATAAGATTATACAATAAACTAACATGCCGTTTCTGCAGTGTCTTACTCTCCACTGTAATCTTAAATTCAATGACTATAAAAGAGGCAAAAAGAAAAAAAAAACATGGTAAATACCAACTAATGTAGTTTATCATAATGTATATAATTATATTTAAAATTTAATCATAAAGATGGAAGATTGACAAATCAGGAGCATAGATTAACTATGGGAAAATCTAGAAAAGTAGCAATGATCAGTTCAATAATTTGATCTTATATTAGATGACATCAAACTGTACACTGTAAGACTAATTGTTACTGCCTCTAGACAGAAGATTCCAGTTATTTAAGGTTTCATTTTTAGGAATGGTTCATTTAATTAAGATGTAGTTGTAACCTCAAGTATAATTAATTAGTGAAGGTATATTGCTTTTATGGGATATAATTAATAGGCAGATAGGTTACTGCTCTGTAGCATAGTTACAATTTAAATGCTGATGGCATTCTAGAATTTAAAGACAGATTTTGTTTCTATTAATTAAGTCTCACATCATCTAACTCATGTAAAATAGCTCTAGTACATTATTTATATTTCCTGATAATTTTCCTTAGATATAATAATTGAATAGGAGAGAATTTTTGAAGATGAAGGTAGAAAGGTAGAATTCAAAAAGATGACATTGTAATAGAGATAGATAGCAAATAGATGTATTTGCTTAAAAAGCTATGCTCTCATTAAATCCAATAAAATACTTTCCACTCACTTTCAACATCCACAGAAATCTGCTATGTAAGTATTCAAATTCCTCTGAATTCAGTAATGAAGACAGAGGTTTCGTGCTTAGCTTCACATCAGTTGTATACTGTTCTTTTAAAGATGTCTTTGCAAGTATAGCCTGGGGAGTTCAAATGGGGCTTAGTTAAGGATGAAAGAACAGATATGCCTACTTACCAACATAATGAAGAAGAATCACCATACAACATCAGACTGGCTTGACTGTTGTCCATTGAGTACGTGTCTGACTTGCCTGTGCTTGGATTTCTTCAGCTGTATCGAAAACTGTCTATACAGTATCAGCTGGAATCTCTTGGTGTTACCTTCAATGGACTGGGAGACAAGAGGGACGGATGTAAACACGACGCCTGTACAATTGTTGGTTGTTTTGAAAATAGTAGAAGTAATTGTCTCATACCAGAGTCACTTGCCTCTGCCAGGATCTGTGATACTGAGGCCGACTATTCTGTGAGCTAAGATTCTCCAAGTTGACAATATTCCTTCAAAAGTGTGAAAGCACATTCCTGGAACAAATAATGTATCCTTTTTTTAGATTTTCTTTTAATTTCTGTCAACTCTATAAAAAATCTTTAAACTTCTTTCCAAATCACTAAAATTTTAGTAAATAAAATACAGCTAAATTTCCCTTAGGTATGGTGCCATTCATTTTCCACGTGGAAAAGAAATTAATGCAAAATAATCCAAGCACAACTTTTATTTCAATTTATTTTAGGGCAGTTTCATTGCTTTTGTAAGTGTTTAATTATTGCTATTCATTTGAAGAATTATAATGTTTCAAATATTTTTCTCCATTTAGCATAACTTTGTAGGAAAAATGAGAAGTGAAAATTTTAAATGTTATATAATTGCTTTTGGAAATTGATGATTTCATATTTCTTTTTCTCTTGAATATTTCCAAAGAAAATATATGAGTGATAAATAGAATGGATTAATGCTGGTAGAAATTCTTTACTATTTGCAGCATGAGAGAATACAGTAATATTAGAACATAGGTACAGTTTAAAATTTTCCGCAAGTCAAGAAAAGTAATGGGAGGGTGTAAGTCTCCAAATCAATGCTGTATCAGGTCTCTCAGGTCAGAAATATGGTACCCAAGCATTTGCTATTGTGTCTTTTGAGAACTAAAGAAATCTCCTTCTCAAAACTTGTGAGAAAATTAAATAACACAAGGTAATCATTAACTTCTTCTTCTCCATCATAAGAAATATAGAAATGATCCCTAATAAATTTCTATATGTTGCCCAACTATCAAGACAGGGTAGGCATGGAACCAGGTGACTTCCCTGTCTCTGTTCTCCTTAACCTTGATTTAGAGTTATATCCTCAAGATTGAAAGTATCTCACAAAAATCTCTGCTCCTTGGCAAAGGAAGATGTGTAAGACAAAAGTCTAAAAAGATCTCTACCCTCTCTAAGGAATTTAGATGTTTATGGAATTCATCTTTATTGAATTTATTTTATGTTCAAGACATGCTCCTTACTGCATTGATCCAAACCAATGACTGGATAGAATCTCTGAAATATAATCTGTTGCTTACGATCATTTGAACACAAAATTAAATTTCTAAAAACAATAAAAATAACTATGATATGGCCCATTAGTGGCCTCTAAATATTTCCAGTTTCCAATGAAAAAATAAATATTGTCTGTTGTGCTATCAAAACAGAAAGTTCTACAAGACATTCAATAATATCACCAACATGAATAAAAATATTGAATTGGGCACGGCATACATGTGAGTAGTATTTATTTTTTAAACCACCTGATTGTTGATTTTTAGTGTTCTTGATAGAAAATAAGTGAGTTGTTGAAAAGCTGTGTTTTACTGAAATTAATTAGATGCATTTATTAAATTTCCACATATCTGTATTATTACTCAAAATAAAATAATCAAATCCCCTCATAAGATAGAAACACACCTCTTCTTATTTGGTTAAATTTGTTTTAAGATTATTTCTTTCTCAATATGTGTTAGATATTAAATCATATGTTCTCTTCAAATTTGAAGTTTTGGAATCCTAGCTCAAATAAAAAGGAAATATGATTTTACTTAAATAATTTTAGATAAGGAAATGTATAAAATGACTCTGTAGACATTAATAAATCTAAGTGGAAATAATTTAGAATTTAAAAACAGGGACAAAACATGGGCATTCCAATGACCTTTGGGCAATTCATTACTCTGTCATAAACAGACTCAAGTTTCCCAAGATCTTGGACATTAATTAAACTAAAAAGTGGCTCAAGTTTCAGTGGCTCAATTTTCCCAAGATATTGGACATTAATTAAACTAAAAAGTTACTTGTGCTACAGTTCCGATTTTATTTCCTTATTCAAGATATACAATAGAGTTAATTAGAATGATATAATATTCAAGTATAAAGGATCCTTAGAGATTGTGTAACCCTTTTTTTCATTTATGCATGGAAATAGGTTCAAAAACATCACACAAATTCCAGAAAACACATAGAAGCACTTAACAATAAGGTACATGTTAAAAAGAAAATTAATAAATGAGCATGAGATGATATTAAAATATTTTAATACTACTGTTTTTCTTAAAAAGAGTAATTCTTATGGTTTTAATTAGTTTTAAAATAGAGCCTCTAAATATTAATGGATTTCTGTTTGTCATCCTTTCATTGTGGTAATAATAATAATAATAATAATAATAATAATAATAATACATTTTTACACATGAAAGGGTCCTCTTCCAAGAAAGTTATTAACTATGAGGACTAGAATGTCACACACATTGGGGATTATATTCAACTCTCGATGTGTATGTGCAGGTTGACAATGGTCTTCTGGTGGAATTCTGACACTGCCTCCGTGTAGAACTAAAGTAAGCAGTTCAATGGTTAGCAATTTCTTGCAGGTACTAATAATTTTACCACTTTACAACAAAATTTATCAAAGGTACCACTTCACTCTGATGGCTGCTTTATTTGTTTCAGGACTCCCACTTTTTAGTAATTCACAAAAAGATGATGCTCAGGACTCTCCTGATCAAGTTTTATTTTGGCAATACATTATTTTGGAAGAAGAAGTTATATTTCTATTTTGTTGACAAATTGGAATTATTATCTATATTTAATTCATACATTTTGCTTAGCACAGAGGCCTATAAATTTAGCCTTGTGAGGATCTATAGTACTCTATCACGTGAAGGAAGCTATGAACCAACATGAATACATTAATCATAAACTATTTATGTGAAAATGTAGGAAAAATGTTACATATTATAGTGGCTATCCTTTTTGATTTGGAAGAAATCTGAGATATCTGAGGAAGAACAGAATAAATGACCTAAAGGTAGCCACATAGTATTAAATGGAAATATTAAAGATGAAAACGGTAGATGTGTGCAAACTAAATCATTAAGAGAAAATAGGATGTATATTCCTTTCTGCATGAAGTAAATGATGAAACACTAGCCTCCTAACAACAACAAATGCAGTAATCAATCTTAGTTACACTTACTTGAAGGGAGCAAACTATCAAGAAGGGTCAAAGTGATTCAACAAATGCTATAAAATTAAGGTCCTTGAACATTTTTTTTTTTTTGAGACAGGGTCTCACTCTGTAGCCCAGGCTGGTCCTGAACTCACTGTGGAGCCCAGGCTTGCCTCAGACTCACAGCAATCCTCCTGTCTCAGCCTCCCGAGTGCTGGGATTACAGACATGTGCCACCAAGCCCAGCTTACCTTGAACATTTTTTTTTTAAATAAGGAATACTTTTAAATATAAAAGCATTAACAATTTCTGGCTTAGATACAGTCAATTCACATTCAAAGTTTTTAAAGTTCAATACAGAGATATATTATTTAATATATAATAGTATTACTAGTACTATAACCTTTTTGCAGATTCATTAAATAGTAAAACTAATCTCTAAGAAAAGCTGAAAGAAGTATAAAAAATATACCCACTACTCTAAAGTGACATTTTCCAATAAATTCAGGTACAGACACCATCCAAATACCTCACAGTTCAGTTGAATTTAACAAAATCCAGTAACATTATCTTACACAAGATGAAATGTTATATTTCTGGAAAAGTGAAGAAAGGCTACTGTTTTACCTATAAATTTAGAAAAATTTAAAATGCCCAAAATAGTAATTCTGGAAAAGAGAAGATCCTATCTTAGGAAGAAACCAGGCACATACATCTGAAAACAAAATTCAGAAGTTTAAAGAACACGCTTCACATGCTGTGACTTTCAATCAAGTTTGAAAACCTGTGTGAGGAGTAGATATAAATATCCAGGATGGCCACAGAAAGCCAACCTCTAGAGAACTATGACATTGTCAGAAAAGATGACATCTGATGAAAAACTGAAAAAAATAAACTAAAATATAGAAATACTGAGAAGAAAGGACAGAGATGTTAAAGGACCAGCAGAATGAGCGTCCAGAATAAAATCAGATCAGAGAAGGCTTGTTAAGAGGAAGGCGATAGCTAACACCAGCGTCTCTATTCGGAAAGGATATTCTTAGACGGAAACAGAAAGAAACAGGCGATTTGGTTTTGGGCCATAGAATGTCTATCAAAAGGAGAGCGCCCACCAGCCATGAAACTAAGAACGCTACCCTCGCTCGTGTCTTCCTCTACATTAACGGTCCAAGACAGTAAAGCTCCTTAACATTGAGAGAAGAAAGGAGAATCTGAAACCAAAATAGGTTACCAAATAATGCCACGGAAATAAACATATAGCACCACAAGAGAATTATCTCAAAAAGAGATCTAAACTTAAATAGTTTAAATTCATGTATGCTAATATTTGTTTTAATAGTTTATTATTTTAAGATGATTCTAAATTTAATGTAATGCACTTTTAAATTTAGTGAAAAACATTTGTGAAGTTAGAGTTTGGTCCTTGTTCGGCTATTTTTATCTTTATCTACACAGTATCCCATCTAAATGTCTTTACTAATGGAGAACAGAATAAATGACCTAAAATTTATTTATGTAACAGAAATTAATTTTATGTCATTTCTTCTTTCTCATCAATGTAGGTGTCATGTTCTTTTTGTGGATATTGAGTTGTATTTTTACTCATTGTGTACTGGTATACATTCAATACTGTTTCACCTTCATGTACTGCTTTATTAACTAATGAATTAATATATTTTGAGGATACAGGGAGCCTCACTATGGTTCAAGGATTCAGAGGTGTTTTGGAGATAATAGGCTTTTCTCATTGACCCCTTTACACCTGCATTCTGCCCTTTTTCTATTCTGAAACTAAAATGAATAAATTTCATTATTATAAATAATCACTTACATATTTCTTTTATTTTTATTTATTTATTTTTTTAAAGACAGGTCACACTCTGTAGTCCAAACTGGTCCTGAACTCCCTCAGTAGCCCAGGCTGACCTTGAATTTACAACAATCCTCCTGCCTCAGCCTCTACAGTACTGGGATTACATGCCTAGTTTGTGTGGGGCTGAGGAGCCGAACTAGGACTTTGCGCTTGCTAGACAAGAACCCTAATTGTTATACTATTTCCCAGCCCCACTGTTTCTTTCATAAAGGCGAGCAGACTCTTGTAATTTATCTCATTTCTTTCATGAAGGTTTAACACTCTTCGTATGTGTTTTTACATTTTGCTTTTCACTTTAGAAATCAGACCGTGGAAAACCTTCACGTAAGTTTGCTCTGCACTGTGTCTGGCACAGTATGTCTGTGCGTATGTGAATACATACTCTGAAATTACTTGCATTTGCATATGTAGGTTATTTCTAAAATGTTACAGCTGTAAAAACATATTTATATTTATTTTAATAGTAGGAGATAAAACTTCAGATAAAGTTGTAAATGTGAAATTGCTGTCAAAACGTAGGTGTCGTGGAGTTTTGCTTTTACCAATTTTCCAAGAAGAATGGTCCTCATGGTTTTCCATCCCACCAACAAGGAGAGGAAAAGGTTATTTAAAAAAAAAATCTCCTCCACAAAGTATTTGGTTCTTTCTAATAAATCAGCCACAAATACGGTGTCCAACTATAATTGTAATTAACACTCTTTAGTGAGGAGTTTTTGAGCTTTCATTATCCATGAGCATTATTTTTCCATCTTTTTTTGTGAAATTTCTGTCCATACAGATTTGTTATTGGTATTGAATGGAAGTATGCAATCCCCAGATTTTGAATACTTCAATATATTGGAGATATGTACCCTTTATCAGTGGTAAATATTGAAACAATTTTCATCCAATTTATCTCTTATTTTTTATTTTGCATATTATTTTCCATAGCTTAGTATTTCACTTTGACAACGTTGAATTTATCTTTTTCTTCTCAATTTTGAGTTATGATTACAAAGTTTTTCTCTATTGAGGTTCAATTTCTGAAATTTTTATTCTAATTTACTTGACAATTTGCTATGCAAGCTCAAAAACTGCACTGTTTTCTCTAGACGACCCATAGTCTATCTTCGTATCCACTTGGGTTAATTTTTTCTTATAGATTTTCTTCTATTTAAGGGTATTTTTTTCAACTGTGTTCGCCTCTTTTTTTTCTTTATGACTTTTAAAATCAATTTGTTGAAATATTTCAAGCACACCAAATGTACAAATTTATTTTAGGAAAACTTATATGTATGTACTGCTATGGTCTTAGCCAAGAACAGGAGATATGCTTCCCCGGATGAAGTCTAATCCCTTGCATTTTCGGAGTGTTTTAAGATGCTCCTTACAGAGATGTTAGGCATTTTTATAATGATTATCCTTATGGATTCAATTATCTGTATTGTTTCTGCTAATGGAATTATTTTCAGAACTGTAACTTTATTTCCATTTGTAAATCATGATAGTGTTTTTTATCTTATTGCCTTTCAAAATTTTATTTCATTATTGAAGTTGACTTTTATGGTTGTTCAGAGATGTTATTCACTGTCTGTGAACACTGGGTACTGACACTCTGTTTGAGTATCTCTCTTTTTTTAGATGTTCTATTTATTTCACCTTTTGCTGTCTAATATGTTTAATTGAATAGTAGCACATGTGTGGTCACATTTGTATTTCCTTTGGTTTTTCGAAATTTTAATATATTTCTCTTTTAAAAGATAATACCTTTTGAATACACACACATATGTGTATGCATATCTATGTATATATCCACTCTAAAAGGCACATATTTCTATGTAAATATTACTCAAGGTTCTGATTGCTGAGCATTTCACTATGAAGAACTACTTAATTTTGTCAATGCTTAGGCATTGGTTCAGATAATTATGTGATATTTGAAAATACAGTTTAAAATAATATTGTTTCAATATTTTAATGGTTTTTCATACTTGGAGAAAGGCTGACTGACAATAATGTATCATTTTTGCAATACTATTATTGTTAAATATTTATTAAGTTTTCTTATTAACATATTCCCCATTTGGACCTTGAAGTTCATGATCAATCTTAGCCTATAGTTGGTTCATTTTCATTTTTATTTAAAAATAAATTAGAAGTATTAGTACTATGTAGGTATTACAAAGGTTTCTTTCTTTTGAATGTTCTAAACTTATTTACAGATAAATAAAATTGATATTAGAAATTTGAGTAAAATTTCTTCTGTCTAAGCTTTACAACTGGATACATACTTTTCTATTGTTGCTTCAATAAATTTGGCTGTTTCTGTTTCACCATTAATCCATCAAAGAGTTTTAAGACTCACCAAATGAAAATTCATATTATTCAACTAATTTTTATTAATATCTTATTTAGTAATCTTTATATTTCTCCAAAATAATTTTGTCATTTTTTCTTTACAGCAATACTTAATTATTTCTTTTTTATCATAGGCTTCTGTTTTATTAAATCAGTGTGTTATATTTATCATCTTTCTGATCAATCTTGTTTTTCTGTACTATGTTTATTGTGCTTTCATTATTTATTTTTTGAATTATACTAACATAATTCACCTCTTGTACTTTCATTTATGAATATGTATTACTGTAAATTAATGCTGATTACAGCTTTCTATAAACTCTACTGCATGATATCATCATTATAAATATAATTTTAATTTAATGAATTTAATTTTTTCTTCATTTCCTCACCCAAGTTTCTCTATAAAACCTACCAATATTTCGATATGGAAAGAAATGTATGAGTCACATTTATCTAAGAAACTTTTATTTTTATTTCATTATGAACAGAAAATGTCACTGCTATTGTCACTTCGTAACAATTACTAATTATCTTTTGTTTTACTCTTTTTCGCTTTTGTTTAGGATGTGATATATAATGAATTTTTCTGAGTGTATTACTGGGACAGAGTACTTGGCCAGCATGCATTAAATGAAAAGACAATGAAAATAATATGATTATGCAAGAAAATACCAGAAGCACTGGAAGGTTTACTTTTAAAATGGCTCGCGAGTTTGAAGAAACAACAAAGAAAAATTCTTTCTTATCATGTGGAAATAATAAGAAATAGCTTAAAAAAGAAAAAGCTTGAGTGTTTCAGACATTTTCAAGAACACAGAAAAGCTAATTTTTGCATTATGAAAAAATAAGAAATAAAACTTATTTCACCCAACCTACTGGTGCTAGTTAGTACATGCATGTAAGAAAATAACAGAAACTAGTTCAAAAATCTCCCAGACACTACAGAAAATATTCCAGTGCTCATAGCAGTCTAGGGCTATATTGTGTTCCTAACAAACATAATTTTTTGTTAGATCATTGAACATTAGATACTGCATACACAAATGTATTGACTCAATGATGGGTTAATTAACCTTATTCTTAAGGTTTTCATTGAGCATAAAATAGTTGATAAACTTTTCATCCTGTTTTAAACTTTCAAAGGTATGCTGGAAAAAAAAGATCAAGAATATTTTAATCTACCACACAACGAGATAAATTTCACTTTGGCAACTGGCAATAATTACCATGGTAACAGAGAGGCAGAAAGTGTAATTCATAGTGAGAATACAAGTGAATCAATGGAATTAGAACTGAAGGTTTTCAAATGTGAGAACAGGAAGCAAAGAAATTAACGACAGAGGAAGTTTTAGTGTTTGACAAAGTTATCCTAAAAATAGAGTTATAAAATTGTGCATTCGGTGTGGTCTCACCTCCGCTATACAAATGATGCAAAGATTGGTAGCAATAACAAGGCTTAAAATTTATGATATTTTAATGTTTTCTTAAATATTTATAGTCAAATAATTCATAATAAATATTTAAAGCTTTACCCTCGAAACGATGATTTAAATAATAAACTCTAGGCATTTTTATAAGAAATACCACTGGATATCTTTTGATGTATTCATCTATCTGTATATACTTAAAAGTGTGTTATAGATATTTCTTTCTAGAGCACCAGAAGGTTTATTGATCTGTATGAAAATAAAACATGACATCCTTGTATTTTATATTAAATTATTAAATGCAATCTTAATCAAAAAAGACATAATAATATAACATTTAAAAATCCATCATGTTTCTGCTTAATACATTGGTAAACATTTTTTATTACATTTGCCAGTATGACTAAAGTCAGTTATTTTATTATGTATGGAAAGCTTGAATAATTCAATTTTAGTAGTCTCATGATCTAAATACACATGACACTGCCTCACAAATAGCAGCCTAATCAAATGCTATCAAATCAAACTTAATCTTTTGTGTCTGCTTTCTGTATCTCTCATTTGGTACAGAAATTACTGATACATATTTTTCCTTCAACTCATCTCTATATAATCTATTGAGAACATTTACCAAATGACATTTAGCACAGCTTTTAAGATAAATGATAAAGACTTGTTTTCATCTCATTTTTCAAAATGACTTAGAAAAAAAGTTGTTTCATACACCGAAACACTTACTGGAGCCTAGGTGTAAAGGAGAATTCCACGAAAATAGCATTGCTATGATCTAACTGCAAATTTTATTAAGTTTTGACAACTTCTGAACTCCTTAATGTGTTGGTAGAACAGGGTAATTTATTTTAGATTGTTCTGTGAGTGATAGAAGAAAACAGAGCTTTGGGAAAATTAAAAGGACGATATGTTTTGAAGAAATTGTAACAATCTCCTGAAAGATGTGTTTTAATTCCAATAAAGTCTTTTTTTGCCCTTACACACCACAATCTGTTTCCTCTGGTATTACATTTTAATGTTTAAGTTTGATTTTTTTCAAACATTCCTGAGTAACTTTGAGCCTTTTACTTATGTAGGGAGGCAGAACTTGAAGGTATTGTACCACTATGGTTAACCAAAAATTAAGGGAATGGTTTTCAATTACACACACACACACACACACACACACACACACACACACACACACCAGGAAGAAAGAGCAATTTGGGTTCCAGCAAATGAATTTCCTTTCAGGAAAATTGGTTTCCTACATCAGTTTAACTCCCACATTTATTTCTGTATGATTCATAACAATTTATATAAGAATTTAATCCCAAAGTTCTATCACTAGGTGAGTGGACAAAGCAGATATGTGGCTATTCACAACGGAGTACTTTTCAGTTGCAGAAAAAGAAAAGAGGAAATATTTTCCATTTGCAACAAAATGAATGAACATGGAGATATTATATTAGCTAAAATAAGCCAGGCATGGAAAGACAAATGTATCATCTCACTCAAAGGAATCTGAAAATGTCAACTTTGTAGGAGAATATAGTAATGGTTGCAGAGTCTGGCAAAACACAGAGGAAAAGACTGGGGAAATGGTGAGCAAAGCATGCGACATTTAATTGGACAAGAGAAATAAATTTAAAATGTCTGGTGTCCAACGTGGTGAATAGACTTCATAACTTAACATGTTATTGTAATATGCTGAGTAAACTGTAAGTGTTCTTGCCACAAACATAACTTTACAACGTTGTACACATTTATGTCAATTGAGTCATTCTATAACCTACACATATTTCAAATCATCACGCAAATGCAAGAAAAATACAAATTTTCAACAAATTAAATAATAAAAAAATAGGCAAAATGGTGCAAAACCTAAACGTTAGTCAGGAGCAGAAACAGGGTCCTTGAAAGAATAAAGAGACAACCTGCCTTTATGCAGTGGTATACTTCTGCAGCCCCATTATCTCAAAGGGCTAAGATGAGAAGAACACAAGTTCAAGGCCAGCCTGAGCCATTTAGCAAGACTCCATATCAAATTAAAATAAATAAATAAAAGTGTTAGAAATACAGCTTATTGCAAAGTCCTGGGTTTCATCCTCAGTGCTTGAGGAGGGAAGGGGCAATAGTCTATATAAATGATTGTGCAAGTCCATTTCAAGTGACTCAGAGATCCAAGAAAATTAAAGAACCTCTTAAATATTTCTTTAACATTATAGTGTAAAAATAAATTCATAAAATTCCAATTATGGAGCACAAAAATGCCATGTGATATAAATAGCACTTTTCCCAGCAAATGATTCAGTACCTAAAAAAATAAGAACAATGTTCACAAAATAGAGGAAACAGATGTTCCGAATCTAAGCCATTAAACCAGCAATGGAAATGTCCTCTGCCAAGGAAGCATCTTCACTTGAACTTGAGTGTTGTATTCGAGAGAAAGAGGAAGCTCATTGGTCAAGTCAGAATCCTTCATAAAGCTGATAACACTGAGCAGGTGTTAAAACACAATCACACACATACACACACTCACTTCAAGATTAGATACTGTTAATCCTGGTCCCAAGGTCAAGGAGAAAGTAAGAAAAAAAAAATAAAGAATGAAGAGAAAGAGAAAAAACGAGAGAAGGATGAATACAAAATGAAAATAGTAAAAGGGAGAAGAGAAAGTAAACAATGTGAGTTGAGGGAAGAAAAAAAATAAAGCAGTGGTAGAGAACAGAGCAAAATATTATCAGTATCTATCTTTTAAAGGTGTTCTTAAAATCTTAGGATATACATAAATTTCTGCAAAAATGAATAAAGCTGACTACTACCAAAAGAAAGAATGTTCTTAAAATGATTGCAGGTACTGAAATATTAGTTCATAAGTCTGTGTTAAAATAAAAAGCAACCTCAGATAAGTAAAGGAAAGACTTAATGAAAAAAATATTTCAAATTCTTTCAAGCTCAGAGAAAAAGAAGCCAGAATAATCTTAACACGACTCAATCAATGAACACATTATAGATGAAATTATAGTGTAATCTTCCCAGCAATGAAAGTGAAAAATTTGCAAATGAATGACAAATCAATGCTACAAAGGTGAAAGTCATAAGGAAGGAGGAAAAATTTATTTTCCTTTATCCTTTCAAATTCTTGAGTTGAACCCCCTCCTCAAGATATAACAGATTCACAAGAAAAAATGAAAATCACACAAACTGATATTATACAATTTTATTTGACAGAAGACCTTCCTAGAAAAATGAAAATTAAAAAAAAAATGGGTAGACCTGATCATTTTTGCAGAGATTTGATGAAGAGCAGAAAATAATTTAAAATGTGTTAAGATAAAGGTTTGTGCACTAAGGACAAAGTGCTGGACCAATTTAACAAGACACTGTCACGTGGCTCTTCTCTGGTGCTCCTGTGCCTGGAGACATTCCTCCCTCTGTGTAGGTGTGGACTTTCCACACCAATTTGATGGTCATCCTTCCCAAAGTACACTTGCTACATTTAAAAATATCACCTGGTACCCAAATCAAAAAAAAAAAAACAATTTAATTAGTCACAATTAAGCCCTAAGAGATAATAAAAATAAAATTAATATTGTCAAAGTCTTTCAGCAAATCTGGGCACGCCAGCACTTGTCTCTAATCACAGCACTGGGAAGGCTGAGGCAGGAATATTGTTGTGAATTTGAGGCCAGCCTCTGCTGCATAGTGAGTTCAGGACAAAGCAGGAGTACAGAGCAAACACTTCCTCAAAGAAAAGACACACACACACACACACACACACACACACACACACACACACACACATACATAATGAGGTCAGGACCAGCTTGGACTACACGGAGAGACCTTCTCAAAAACAAAACAAAACCAAAATCTTTTATTAGGTTATCTGTTTACTGAATAACTTCTAAAACCAAGTTTCTATGTTGCAATCAATGGTGCTATTCTGGAATCAAGGCTTATTTTATTTGCCAGTTCAGGAAAGTCCTCAGTAGTTCAGATAAGAAATCTAAGGCACGGTTACTTGCGTCAGTAGACAGGACTGAGAAATTTAATTGTGTATATTAAATCTTATACTTATTTGATTAGAAGTGTTTATACAACTCATTTTACTTTAACAAATGTTGAATTCAAGGTTAGTGAAATCGTTCAGTTACATACTCCTTATTCAGTTTGTATTTAGATGGAGTGTGTGTGTGTGTGTGTGTGTGTGTGTGTGTGTCCATGTGTGCATATGGGAGGGCACTTGAGTGCCTGTATTTGAAGGTACTACATTTTCCCAATGGCTTTTCCTTAGGTACTTTGCTTACTGGAAATTCATTGGTAGTATCCTTCCCTTTGTAAAAGGAAGAGAATAAACAAAATAAGAAACATGAACACAAAGCCTGTTGCTTACAACACTGTTCGAAGAACATGCCTGAATTCACTCTGAGGAGACTCAGTTAAGGAGTTAACTTTAAGATTATACAAACTATTTCAACAATTTACAGGCCTGGTTGTGCATCCTATATAAGTGCCAAATTAACAAATCGACCAGATGTTTACTTTCTACAATTGAAATACTTTATTCACTAGGTGGAAGTTTTCAAATGAAAAGGAAAGTAATTGCATATTTTGTTTATTTCTCCACTTAAACTGCTAGTATATATCTTTAATATGTGAACATAATTGACTATTTCAAAGTCAAGGCTATTATTTCAGTGAAAAGGACAAGATTGCTTCTTGAATACTGTCACGTTATGACCACTTCAGTTTCTTGTAATTTTTGTTAATATTATTTTAATTTTTCTGTTATGTATGTATAGCCCTTAATTTTCAAATATTTATTATAGATTATAATTTATAATGCAAAGTAATTATACAATTCCTACATAATTTTGGAAAATTTTGTTACTTTAAAAGTATTTTATTTTTCAAATAATATTTTGCAGTGTCAGATGATTGCACTTTTTTACCTTTGTTCCAGTCACATTGCAAAACGATAAAAATATTAAAGATTTCATTGCAGTAACATAGAAAAACAATAAAACTCAAGAAATTAAAGAAGTTCACAAAATTAAACAAAATAATTTATTTTAGGCTTTTACATTACAGTACAGTTTTATTGATTTTCACAAATACAAAGAAATATTATTCTGTGCTACCTTTTTTAACTGCTACACCTTTTTTTTTATATTACACAAAGGAAAATAAACTATTGATGAAATCAATCACACCTGCAGACAAAAGGACTGAAGGAGAGAATAGTACAAAGTGTGATGCAAATAAAATAAATTCAAAATAAAACTGTGCATGTATATAGTATATATATATATATATATATATATATATATATATATATATATAACTATAAAATGAGCGTTGTTAGGAATTCCCTCTCAAAATATTCACTTAAAACCCACATGATCCACTTTTTTGGTAAGGAGTTCTGAAAGTCTTCCATGAAGATCGTTGGTCGCACTCCCATTACTGCCTCGAATGTTCCGAATCAGTTTAAAATTTTACCTTCCGGATACATTTTGATTTTGAAGAAGAGCAAGAAGTCACATGGTGGTAGACGTGAGCAAGGTGAATGAGGATATACCATATATGTGTGTGAGTGTGTGTATATGTGTGTGTGTGTGTGTGTGTGTGTGTGTGTGTGTGTGTGTGTGTGCGTGTGTGTGTGTGTGTGTGTGTGTGTGTGTGTGTGTGTGTGTGTGTGTGTGTGTGTGTGTGAGAGTCTTTTCTTTAGATTGCTCTTGGCACACCATTGACTGTATATTTGATCAGAATTCTTCAAGAAACTGAGATTCAGAAAGTGACAGGAATGCTCAAGGTGAGAAGAGTGCCTTTAGTAGGGACTAATGGCAATGTACTTTTTACTGTAATGATTTTTCCCATTTTATTGATATGCATAAGCACAAAATTTAAAGTTTACAATTAAGTTGGGCATTTTGTACACCTATGTATCTTGTCAAGGTGACAAGGACTTTCCCACTCTCCTTTTGTCCCTGCCCCTACCCATCCCTCCCTCCTTCCCTGCCCTACCCTGCTGTTTCACTTTGTTTTTCGTTTTAAGTTCCATGAGATAGTTGTGATCTGGGTGTCTCATATCAGAGAGACCATTCGATGTTTCACCTTCTGCTTCTGACTCACTTCACTAAGCATGATGTTCTCAAGTTTCTTCCATTTGCCTGCAAAAGCCTCCATGCTGTTGGACTTTGTAGATGCATAGTATTCCATTGTGTATAAATACCACAGTTTGTGTATTGTGTATTGTAATTATATTACACTTTAATGACATTTTCTTTCTTAAATTTGGGAAATAAAGTTCAAAACTTAAAAATTCATATCAATTAAAATTAGTCCAGTCATAAAGTATACCTGTTATTAATTTTCTAAATACATTGAGTGTTTTATTCTCTTTCAGAGTACATGTGTATATAAAGTAAACATAAATGAAATTGTAGAATATTAAAAATAAAAGGTTATTATTTCTCTTTGAAGTGTCTAAAAGACAACTCTAGGTACCTGAATATTTAGACATGTACTGACATTTGAAGGATTTCTTTGTTCCCTGAAATAATAGACCCAAAGTTTCCTCTTCTAAATTTATATTCTTGAATCCAAGCCATCAATTAATATGGCAATTATGTGATGGTTCAAAGTGTAGTAGTTGTTTTCTAACCTTTATTGTACTTTTAAGGTAAATATTGGTGAGTTTCTGTAAATCAGTAAGGAAGAACACTTATATGCCCAGGCACTGAATGCAATGTGTGGCAGACTAGCACATTGTAAGACCACTCTTGGTCACCTGATCTTACCCTCATGGGCTAGAAGCCTGTGTATTACTCTTCTTAGTTACATAGCATATGTTCTTTTAATAGCCAGGTCAGTGACTTGTAGTGATTTCATCCCCAGAGAAAAATTTAAATGAAAATCTACTCGAGTCATTTTTAACTTCTGCCTACCTGAAGACGATATTCCTAGTGACATTAGCTTGCTTTTTTAAGATTATATTTTCTTTACAACCAATGCATCATCAGATCAGCTTTGCCTATGCAAGTGCATTGTTTTGACTGCTCTTTTGTGAATTGCCTGTGGCTATTCACCAATCGGATTCCTGCTTAAATTTTCCATAGGGTTCTGTTTTGGCAGAAAGCAAATGTTAACTGTCCCCGGGCTTTATTCTTACAAGCCTCCGAAAAGCACTCTTCCTTGCCTGTTTCCCCTGTAGAATTGGGTCATGAATTCTAGGACAATTTTAGATATCAAAGATGAAATTTTTAGAACAACTCTACACTCCTACAAGGACCTATGAAACTACACTTCTAATATTTTGAGAAAGGCTGAAAGAAAAATAAGTATCTTTTAGGACATAAATGTTTCATTGTTTTTCCTCACCACAGCTTAAAATATTTCCTTGTTCTTCACTTGGCCAACTTTCTTTGAGATTTCTGACTTTATTACCTTGTTATTTCTATGACCTCTACTCATATTACTAATGCTATCTCTAATCATATATTTTATAACACATATTCTCAAACAACTTCCTCCATTTTACAGATTTTTAGCCTTTCAAAACAATTTTTACTCTATTAGAACCCAAATGATAAATTTTAATTCATTTTATTATAACTTGGGAAAATCTACTATCTTTATTTTTTTAAAAGAGATTATCATCCATTTTGCTTTTATAAATACATATATAATTTTAAGTGTTATTTGACACCAAAGTATTGTTCATTGTCTCATAGAGATGTATTTAGTTTCCTTTCTTACTCCTCCTTGTGAATTTGAGAGATTCAAACACTAAGTTCCAAACCTTTTTGCAAGACTCTGATTCCATAGAGCTTCTAACAAGATTTTTCCTCCTTTTCCCTTTTCCAAAAGTCTAAGTCATTAAAAAAATCCTCAGAAAATGAATATTGCACTGTTTTAAAATTACTGTATATGATGATTTGTTGATATAGTGTATTTAGTGACCTTTAAAAACAATTTAGAGCAAAACTCATTTTCTGAATTTCTATTGTTACTGATGATCATATGCCATGATATAAAAATTTGCCTATTATAAGGTAAATAAAATAGAAAATCAAATTCTTACATGGCCATGAAAATCAAGACACAATTTTTGGAGGAAATGCCACTACCATGCTGGAAGATGTTACTTGCCTGAGGTTTGGGGGGATGATAGGCGGGATTGCAAAAATGATTAGAAGAATGAAAAGGAAATGAAGGAAAGACCACGGTTACATAAAAAAATGAACAAACAATTCTTTTTAAATACACTGCTAGGTGGGTAAAATGTGAAAACCTTATACAGTAATTTCTATTTTTTTTAGCAAATTGGATTTCTAGAACCAAGTAGAAATCAAAACAACAACTATAACATTATATTAAGTTCAAATTTGACTGTAGCTTATCTCAGTATTCATAGCATAGTTTGCTAAACATACTTATTTGGATAGGTTTTATTACGATCATTCATTATGATCAACCTTACTTAAGTCTATGATATGTGATGAACACTGTAAATCATTTGTGGACAATTTGTGTTCTTAAACATGATAAATTCCATGCTTGAGCTCTTTATCTTATACACTTAGCTGGTTATTTGTTACATGAACTTTTAGACAAGAGGAACAAAGTACCTTTGTTTATAGATCATTTTAATAAGGAAAAACATCATAAAGTAAAATATAAAATGAACATACAAGTTCAAACGAGTTCAAAGAATAGATTTCTTAGTCCTTTAGTATGGATTTTCACTCTTGTATTCCTGCTATTCTGAGATTGAACTCCCCTGAGACTTCTGTAATCTACAGCATTCTATTTCCTGGCTGACATTGAATTCTTTCATGGTTGTTAACGGTCTGGGCCATTATTTCATTCTTTTCTTTTAAATCAGACACGCTCTTCTCCTTCGGCATCAAACTTTCCATGAAATTTTCTTCTTCTGATGTTTTCCCTTTCTTTTTGTATTTTTGGAATTCTTTACTGAATTTGTCATTCATTTCCTGCATTGGTTTTTTGAAGGTCAGCTTGTATTTCACTCATTTCCTCCGTAATTCTGTTATCTAAACCTTCTTTACGTTCTTCAAGTGTATTTTATTTTCTAAGTCTGTCTTTGTTCTTTTAGCAAGTTAACTATAGTCTTTCAAAGTTTTGAGATTGTAGATACACTTCTTAATCTATCTGGATCTCCCTTAGTGATCTGGGGCTATCTGTGGCATCTTGTCCACGTGTTTTCTCATTATGCTGATGACCGACGCTCCTGTGACTTGCCGTGGTTCCCCTTTAAGTAATCTCTGTATCCTAGTAGTGAAGAATGTTGCTCTTTGTCTAGGTAATATGTTGACTGCGTCACTGAGGTGGGATTCCTCTTTCGAGCTCGCTTCCTGATTTCTTTAAGATTTGAAGGTCTAGGTGCAGCTACCTGGCTGTTTCTGGTCTGGGTGCCGGTGGCTGGATGCCTGTGGCTAAGGGCTGGTCATAAGCAGCAGTGTGGGGTACCTAGTGAGCTTAGTCAAATAGACTCAGAATTGCAGACTTCTGGATGCCTTCAGTGACACGTGGCAATTAGGCCCAGCTGCACACACACCAAGGTGCAGGTAGGTGTCCAGGGTCAGCTGTCTGAATGGCTCCGGGGTTCCAAGTGCCCTGCCACAGTGGTTGTGAGGGGCTGGTAAGGGTCTAGGCATGACTACCTGGGTGCCTCGTGCACAACGGCTATTGATGTTTATTAGGTCCAGTTGTGTGACTCTGAGGTATGGGTGGGGGTAGATGTGGCTCCCTGAGTGCCTCTGAAACACAGGAAAGATGGGTGCCAATTTGGCCCTGTCACGTGGGATCTGGGGTGCAGCTGAAGGTCTGGTCACAGTTACCTGGATACTTCTTGCCCGCAGCAGTAATGGATGCAGAGTAGGTCTAGTTGTGTGGGCTTCAAAGTGTAGGCAGCAGTCTGGGTGCAGCTACTTGTGTGTCTCTGGAGTGCATTAGCAACAATTGACAAGAAGCTCTGAGGTGCAGGCAGGGTTTTGGGCCCAGATACTTGTATGCCTCTGGCACACAGCAGCAATGGACGGAGGTCATGCTCAGCCATGCAGAATCTGAGTACAGCAGGAGGTCTGGGCATGATGTCTATTTGATTCTCTATTACTGATACTGTTTTACTCAGGAAGTGTACTGGAACAGGTAGAGACATGACTATAATTAGAAGTTAGCTTAAAAAATACAGAAGAAATTTATATGGTAGTAGATTGTTTGGCAGTTCTCCTGCCCCAGACTGAAGTTATCAGAGAAGAACAATGTAAGTAAAATTCAGGTGTGACTTGGGAAGAGTGGAGACTGGTGGGGTGAGTGTAGCTTCTTAATCTGAGGGATGGCTTAACATACAGAGCTCAGAGAGTTAATAAACAGATGGAAGAATTCAGCAACTACCTTTTATCTAGAGAGAAGGAGTTGAAAGTAAAGAGAAGAAAAGAGTAAAAAAGAGAGAAGAACAAAGAAAACAAAGAGGCACGTAGAAAATGTGTACCCAAAGAAGATCAAGGCACAGAAGAAAACAAAAGAAAACAGAGAAAATAAATGAATGAAACAACAAGAACAAAAAAGAGGAAAAAAAATAGAACCAGAGAAAGAATTGAAAAAAAAAAAAAAACAGAAAGGGAAGATTTAAAAAAAAAAAAAGGAAAAAAAGGGGGTGGCTGGGGCAATAGCTCGGCTATTAAAGCCATTGCCTACCACCACATAAACTGGGCATGGTGGCACACACCTATAAGCCTAGCACTCAAGAGACGGAGGCAGGAGGATTGCTGTTTGAGGCTAGTCTGGGCTAGACATGAGCTCAGAACCAATCTGGACTATAGAAACAGACCCTAAAAAAAATTTAAAAATAATTTAAAAAAAGAAGAAAGAAAGAAAGAAAGAAAGAAAGAAAGAAAGAAAGAAAACAAATAGAAAATAGAAATTTAAAAAGAAAGAAAAAAGAAAAAAAGAAAAGAAAAAATCAACCAATGGCACCAAAGGGAAAGAACTGAACCTAACAAGAACACAAACAAATTATAAGCAAAAATACAACGTCCTGCTAACATCACAACCTCCACAGCAGGTGATGGCAGGAGGCGATGTGACCCAGGCCTGTTTCCACAGCAAGGGATGCTGGGGCAGAGAGACTCGAGCTAACCTCTCCAGCAAGCAATGATGGGCAGAGAGAGCCGGTCTTAGTCCACATCCAGTGAAAATGGCAGGCGGGGAGACCCTGGCATACTTGTGCAGGGAGCAACAGCGGCAGGCTGGAAGGCCTGGGCCTACGTCCACTGGAAGCAAAGACAGCGGGTGGAATGGTGTTGGCCTGCACAACAAGCTGTGGTGCGGTTGGGGTCACCTAGCCCTGCATCCGCTGAGAGCGATCGCTGTGGAGAAAAGTCAGCCCAAGTCTGTGGCTCAAGATGGGCAGTGGAGGCACGACCTGGACCATATCCTTGTGAAGAGATGATGGCAGGCCAGGACACCTGGGCCTGCGTCCACAGCAAATGATGTCACTCAAAAGCCATCTTAATAAATAAGTTCAGGCTATGAGTCAGCTTACAAAATATTTTCTGAGGTTTCTTTTTCAAATTATGCGTGTGTGTGTGTGTGTGTGTGTGTGTGTGTGTGTGTGTGTGTGTAAATACGATTCATCTTAACATTTAACGGTAAAAATTTAATAATTTTTATCTTTGCTCTTAGCAAAGTACTTAGATACTTTATGTTTGTATCAAATTTTTAATCTAACAATATTTAATGGGATCTAAAAATAAAAAATCTTAAAATGTCAAAGGGATGTCAACGATATTTAATCTGAATACTTTACAATTGTGTATCTCAAATTTAAAAATGTATATTGAGATTTTATCAAACAAAATAAGGTTCTCAATGCTGAGTTCTATTAGTAAATATTATCTAATGTGTTTAGATTTACTTTATTACTAAGAAGATCCTTAAATAGACTAAACATTCAGTTTCATAGGTAAATATTGAGTAGTTTAAGTAATTATAAGGAAGAACATTTGTTCATCTGTCTTTGATCGGATTTTTCTTTCTGTTCTACATTCATTCTCATGGTTTTTATTTCGAGCACCAAAATTAGGCACATGATGATAAGACCCTAATAATTCATCTTTTTCTACCAAGATTGTAAAACATTTAATAAGTTAATTAATATTTATTATATATACAGTGTATCTGGCAGTGATAGCTGAATTGGAAAAGAACTATTTAAAATCTAAAAATTTCTCTTTATATAAAACACACTAGAATCCTGAATGAGCTTATGACAATATGTGACATGTAATTCTAATAAAGTTGTTTATTGTGATTTGTTGAAAATATTTATTTGAATTAGAATTTGGAGACTTTGAGAGGTATCTTAACTTCCAATGATAGGTTTTTATCTAGAATTCTAAACATATTTCTAGATTTATCATTCTTCAATCTGAGAGGAGCACTGAGAGTAATGGGACATAAATGTTAATTATACATTTTGAAATCTTAGTTTTGCAAAATCAAATCACTTACAGAACAGAGTAAAATGTTATTTAACATACAGTTAATATGGCATTGAACACTATGTATCTTGGGGAAGTAACAATATTCAGTATTTCAAACTAATTTCTGAAAAAATCCATTATACATAGAACATTTCTGAGTGGTTATGATTGGGCTCAACAAAATTGAGAAAGCATTACACCAGAAACAAATAAATTACAAGAAAAAGAGAGTACTCTTTAGCTTCCAAAATTTGATGTTATTTAATTAAAATTTTATATTTTTAGAACATAGTTCCTAAGATCAATTTTCATGCAAAAGAGGACAGAAAGAGGATGAAAAGGCAGAGAGAGGTGGAGATATGCGAGAATGAAGGTTAGGAATGAAGGTTAGGATGTGTAGTAGGCTTAAGTGTCAGTACTGACCTGTCATAGACAATGTTGATATTGCACAAGCAATTCAACAATTCTGTCTTACTAGTGTCTAAATCTTTAAAATGAAGGCTCTTGCCTGAATGGTCGAGACGATATCTCTTAGTAGTTGACTTCAATGTTTTTAATCAATGAAAAAGCTTCTAAAAAACAAGACAAATGCTTATACTAATAAAGTTCAGACATTTTCAAACTTGACTCTTTGCATAACTTCCTAATATGATATTACATTATGTGGAATTTATCTATGTAAATATAGCCAAACTAAAAATAAGGTAATAGAATTGCATTTAGCATGACTCACAACATACTATGTTCTATTTGTGTCGCTGAGGAGGAATTTGAGAACTCAACGGGATTTTTTTTCCTTCATTTTTATAAACTCTCTAGAAGGTTTTGGTTGATGGCAAGACATCTCTCTCCGCTGGAATGCATAAACTTATAGAGCAGAAAACACTTTAAATCACTGATATTTTCTGCCCATTGTATTTCTGAGGATTCTTTTACTTGGCACTATCACTTTTATATTTATTTTTATTTTTATTTATTCGTTTTTGTGAGTGTCCCTCAATGTGATGATACTGTATATCTAGTTATATTGGAAAGAAGCAGTGGTAAAAAAACATAAGTTATAGGCACAAAAAAATACAGGTTGACCAGTGGAACAACAGAGAGGATCCAGAGACAACCTCAGATACCCTTAGCTATCAGGTCTTTTGATCAAGGGAACCAACATTTGCTCTTGAGAAACAAAGCTGTCTTCAGTAAGTGATGCTGAGAGAACTGGCTATCTACTTGCAGAAGACTGAGTCGAGACTCACACCTGTTACCATGCACAAAATCTACGTGTGTCTTCTAATTTGGCAAACTATCTGACTTAAATAATTTAGCAGCCCCCTAAAAGAGAAAATGAAAAAGAAAATGATGTTTAGAGGAATAGAAGTAAAACTCTGGCTTTTTTGTTTATTAATGTTAAAAAATACAGACACTGTGTGAAAATATTTGGTCCTAAGTAGAATGAAGACCAAATATAGTTGATTTATATTGTAATACAAAGGAATAAATCTAGGTGAGGAAGTGAGGGAACTCTACAATGAAAAGTAATTACCATATTATATTTGTTGATCATTTTAATAAGGGGAAACTTCATAAAATATGAAATGAAGATAAAATATGTTATGTATCAGTCTTCAGAATTAATAAAAATACATCTTTCTTTTATTCTTCTTATAATGGTTTTATTTAAAACCACTTTACTCAACAACGTAGCGTCTTCAGAATTTAAAGCTTTTAAACTCAAAGTTGAACAAAGGACTACTCAATGAGTAATATCATGTAACTGATCCTGAAGAGGGAGACAGGCCAAGAAGCTTGGGGAGGAGATCAAAACTCGTGTCTCATTTCTTGCCAAGTTGGTGCCTCTTGAGTTGGTGGATCCTTGGGAGGTGGAATCAGCCCCAAAGGGAATTCGCTTCTACTTCTCAAAAGATGGGAGAAACAGTCCAGCACATGGAGGGTGATAAAAAGGAAAATCCATGATGAGGCACTGTTCTTCACTGGGAAAGGAAGATATGGGTAAGGAAAGCAGTTTGTGTCTTCTCCATGCGTGTTTCCTGGGGCAGAGGTGTGGGGGGGAGAAAACAAGATCCTCCCGAATTGGCCAGATTTGCAAGGTGCATTAGAAATAGTGGACGTCATGGGGGATGGGTATGTCGAGTTGCCTTGCTTCCTCAAATACAGAAGAGCAGGGTCTCTTTGAGGAAACAATATCTTCGCCAGTGTCACATCAAGCATGCCCAATATTTGAGGACTGAGGCCCATGTGGAATCTTGAGTAACACTTAGGTTTCTTCTGGACTACACAGTCTTACATCACCTAACTTGAATAACCTAATTAAAATAAAAATCTAGCCTACTGAGCCTACCCTACTTTAACAATCTTCATATTCTAATTAATTCAATATCAAAGTGTAATTATTTTAACAATCCAAAGCAATTCTAAAAGCCCCATCTTCTCAATTTTGACTAAACATACATCTGAGATTTTTGAAATAGTTAAAACTATTGTTCTTTCCTTTCTTTCTCAAAATTAAAAAATTTTAGTATGTTGCATAAAATAGTAAAGTGTGAAAAATATACATAAAATATCAAGTACCGTATTTATGAAGTCACTACTGAGTAAAATGATGAATCAAATGAATTTATTTCATCTCTTACCATGTTCTATATGGCTAATAATTTCCTGTATGTATCATTAAATATTGAATTCTTTCAGTATTATTTTCCAAGAAAAAGAGGTAACTTACATGCAAAAATCTCTATATTCTAAGTATTCCAATATCAAAATGTAATTATTTTTGCTGTATCTTCTCAATTTTGACTACATGTATATCCAAGCATTTTGAAAAAGATAGTGATAATTATTCTCTTAAAATAAAAACAAAATATGTTGCATAAAAGAGTAATACGTGAAAAACTTACATATAATATCAAGTAACAAACTTATCAACTCACTACTGAATAAAATGAATAATCAAGTGATTCATATCATTCCTTACCGTGTTTTAAATTGCTAACAGAACTAGTATGTATCATTAAATATTGAACTATCTTTGTATTAATTTCCAAATAAGAGAAGTTACCTACTTACAAAAAATCTTCATATTCTAGTTAATTCAATATCAAAGTGTAATTATTTTAATAATCAAAATAATTCTAAAATCCTAATCTCAATTTTCACTAATTTTACACCTGAGATTTTTGAAACAGCAAAAGCTATATTGTTCTCTCTTTTCTCACTCAAAATTAGCATAATTAATATATTTTGTATAAAAAGTCATATGTGAAAAGTATACCTATAATACCAAGTTATATCCTTATCAATTCACTATTGAGTAAGATGATTAATCAAATAAATTCATATCATCTTTTACATGTTTTATATGGCTAATAATTTTTAGTATGTATCATTAAATATTGAATGTTCCTAGTATTATTTTTCCAAGAAAAAGAGGTAACCTACTTACAAAAAATCTTTATGTTCTAAATAATCCAATAGTAGAGTGTAAATATTTTAACAATTTAAACAAATTCTAAAAGCCTTAACTTCTCAATTTTGATTAAAACCATATCTGACCAACTTGAAAAAACAAAAAGTTATTTTTCTTCATTCATTCTCTCTCAGAATTAAAAAATTTAAATAAGTATGATGTTGACCTTTAAATATTTCTTCAGTAAAAATAAGTGAAAATAAACATAAAAGGGCTAAAGAAAAATATTGACCATTTCAAAAACTATTTGTTCATTTTTAACTGTCAGTATTTATATTGAGAAAAACATTTATAGACTAATATATTTAGAAACTCCACTTGCAGATAAAAGATGTTTTAAAACTTCTTTCAGATTCTGATGGTTCCAATACAAATAAAGGTATGTCTAAAGGGGGTCTATTTATCATTTGTAACATTAATCTTTTACAGGAGAACAGTCTTTAGTGTTGAAAAAAAACTTGAAAAAAGCTGCTAAGATCTTCAGGCACTGAATTCAACTACAGTAGACAATTACTAAGGCAGCAGTCATTTAAAATTTTGAAACAGTTAAAATCATATATAATTATGTGACTTATAACTCATTTACTCTTCGGTGTGAATTTAATACTACTTTTCCATCGGATTTCAAATCAAATAGGTGGTTTTTTTTTTTTTTTTTTTTTTTTTTTTTTTTTGTAGAGGAAGAGGAGCTGGTGTAATATCTAGGCACACTGGAAACAAACATTATTACTCCCCGGTTCCGTTCTGGTGGAAGAGACAGGAACTCAGTGGTCGGGAGCTGTTCCCAGAGGCTGAGTTAAACCATCAGCAATGGGTCTCCGATATTCTGGCTCCTCTCCGGACCCAGAGGCTTCTCCATGCATCCCAAGGCTTTTACTCCTCTCTGCGGAGGCGCAGGGGAGGGCGCGAGT